>JAUZNJ010042415.1:604-13656 GCA_034780135.1 Jordanella pulchra | reverse complement strand
GCTTAAGAATGTAGCCTAAAAGATTCCTTTATGATTGAGTTTTGTTTTTCTTAGATGTATAGGTGTTAAACATGACCCATTTCCAAATAAGACCTGGACCAATGAGACAACCTTTCTCCAAAATGGCATCAATATCCTGAGGTCACCTGAGGTGAGGATGATAAATCTTGGTTCAAGGAGATCATTCATATTTCATGAGACAATAAAAAGCTGTTATTAGTTTCTTTGTAGGGTAAGGTAAGCGGAGATTAGGTTTCGTCACTTTTTATTTCCCCTTACTGGATCCGTGCCACCCCTGGGGTTGTGTAAACAATGATTCTCATAATAGCACTTTTCCACTGGAAGCTTACACAAATATAATTAGAGGTCAGCCAGAGCTGGCTGGATCGGTCAACATGTCGACCTGCTGGTTATCTGCTAAGCAGGAGTTTAACGCATTGAAACAGACAGTGCTTCTTCTGATTTCTAATCCCATTCAGGTGTTGCTGAAGGGGTGGAGGGGGGCTATAGTCTGTATTAACGTGCACTTGACAGAAGACAAAAAGATACCCAGACATGTGTTTTCTAGTTCATGTCAAGGTTTCTACTACACAAGACGCCGGTTTGTAAACGATGTGGTTTTTGCAAAACCCGTATTTTCCTGATTATAATTCCAAAGCTGAAGAACCAACAAGAGGATTCCACAGTTTGTTTAATTCATAAGGAGACATATCACATTTTGTGATTTGGTTGAATGATCTACAACTTATTATAATATTGTAACCTTTGGAATCTTGACATCTTGTAGAGACAGTTAGTCATCTATGAGAAAAAGTTGGACTCTCTTCTCTTCCATGAAGCCCTACAGGAATACTTTGTTGTTTTCCACTGAAGCCAATTTATTCCAGTCAGTGCAGCACAGCAAGAGGAATAAATGAGTGAGTGAGGGGGAAAGTGCATCCTCAGCTGCCTCCTTGGTGTACAAAGCAATATATCACCCTATTATTTTTGTCTAAATAAATCCACACAGGCTGCAAAAAAGTGAGGAGATCCTCCTATTTAAAACCCTGCTTGCATCTGACAACTGCTGCCAGCTAAATGGCTTCTGACGAGCCGCCTCAGGGTGGCTAGCGGTGGAGGGCGGATGGTCCCCAGCCGCAGAGGAGTGTTTAACAGCAAGCAGTGTTTCATTTAAGCTGATCATCAGAAGTTTTGCCTCACTGCGCTTTGACGAAGATAGCCAATTTAATTGTGTTTATGCTTTGCATGCTAAAAGGACATACTGTTTGCCTTTGTGGTCATATCGACCCTGAGTTTGTATTTACTGGTTATATAACAACATTAAGGAATTAAATATAATGGGCTTTCAAATTTCTTTGGATGCAACATTCCATTTAAGATTTTCCTTACACTTTATTTAACATTATAGGTGAAAACTTCTTTTAGACGTCATGTTTAAAAGATGGTTAGAGAGGTTATCACCACGACCTGTTATTTTCCAATCTAATGTTGCTGATGTTTGGATGGTTGAGTTGAATTATTAGAAGGCTTTGGCCCGGACCAGTGGGAAGTTTGCATGTTTCTTCCCTATGGGTTTTCTTCAGGGACTTTGGAGTCAACCCCCTGATGAACATAAAATATGCCTCAAGTGCAGGCTGTCTCCTATAAGCCCCCACAAAAAATAAATGACATTAGATTAAATATCCACTTCTTTTTAGATCAAGTAAGAGAAAATAATGTTGAAAAATATAGAATCACCTTTTAAATAGGATTTCTAAAATAAAGACCTGCAAAAAAATCCATATTCTACCAATGAGTGGAGTTTAAAGAGAGCTGCCAGGCCTTTACAGGCTGTTACAATTGGCTGGTAAATATAGTATGGTCCCAACAAGAGACTACAAGCTAAAATAATGGAAATCCTTATAATGTCTTCATATATGATGGGACCAATGATGTTTTTCTTTTCAGACAGCTGGGTCTAAAAATTAACCTAGATCAATAATGACATCTAAGCTCTAGAACAATGATAGAGAAAGAGAGAAAAGAAATCATAGACAAATGGTTAGTCAGTGTTTATTAACTGTTAGATATCAGATAAATTAGAACTGCTGACCCATTAAAAGAAAAGAAGCATACGTTTTATTCTACAGGGCAGAGCAACTACATGTTATAGCCAGTAGACATTTTAATATCTCTACCCAAACAGAAAATATGCTTCCAAGAAAAAAAAAAAACGGTACTGATGCATCTGTTAATGTTTGGACGTGTTGAATTATTTTATCTTGAGAGAAATTTGTGTCTTAAAATATTCATGATGACAGATTTTTTATCTTTTAATTTGATGTATCTAGTTTTTTTCCCGAATTTAATCTATTTACAAGAGGTGCTGTTAATTACAACAGTAGCATATAGTTTTTTAAGAGTAATATATTAAACAATGCCACCAAACTGGTTTATTCATTTATGTAACAAAAAAATTTAAAGCCTCCTTTTTTATGGAAAGTATTCATAAACTGACCAAACTTTCCCCAAAAGTAGAATTTCACATTTATGTAAATAAAAGCATGAAATAATTGTTTACATTTGTTACACGGTTTCCATAGTTTATTTACCGTGTTTTATACTTTAAACACTTACTGTAGATAGTAAATTGTACAAATCTGTGAATCACCAAAGACTGCAGCGGCAGAGCTCAGTGTCTTTAAACGCTTTTGTGTACATGCTTTGGATAAAACCAGCAGCAGCTGCTGCTTTATCTGAATCAGCATCTTTGAATTAATGAATACATTTAATCTTGGCTTGTGGTTTGCACTTTGATCAATTTTGTGTTCATTTAAACGGGTTAAGTAAAAAAGGAGTCTAAAATGAGCTATATCAAGACACGTTTCTTGAATTTAAATTTTCAGTTTGATTGATGAGTAGCAGCAAAATGAAATAACTAAAGAGAAGAAAAACTTCAAAGGAAATAAGTTATGAAATGAACTTGATGTGAGTTGACGTTATGTCAGATCATTCTGATTAAAAACAGGTGAAGCTTACTCCTGCATGTAAGATAAATGTGCTCCCTGTTTACTGATGTCATGGTTGAATTTACACACTAAATGTTGTTTCCAATATTTAACTCTCACACCACATTTTTTATCTTTTAATAGACTACTGTTGCATTTTGTCCGTTTTGTTTTTTAAAGCAGCCATCTTTTTTGGCAGTTATTCTAATATTCTACGTAGATAAAAAAAAATGTAGGGCCCTTTGTTTGGGTCAAGGCCTCAGGATTCCTAATGAACTTGTACTTTAGCTGCATTCCTCCTCAGACAGTCATCCAAGGCTGAAGCTCTTCTAATGTGCTCATCCTCAGGAAAGTTTTCTGCTGGTTATCTGAGGGAAATTGCTGAACTTCTCAAGCTGAAATGGGTCAGGCAGACTGAGGGAGAGGAAAAAAAGAGGAGATCTTATTGGGAGGAAAGGAAAACTGGGTATTTCTGGGCTGAAAAAATCCTCCAGGGTTGGAGGCTCAGAGAACAAGTTGTCTGCCACTCTCAGTATCAAACAAATGTTTCACTCAGCAACTAAATATCCTCGTATCCATTGATGTTTAACCCTGGGATGGGCTTTCTGTGCTCCCATGTGACTTTTGTAAACTGGTCTTGTGAAATCTAGCCTACATGGGCTGTGGGATAAAAAAGATGGGATCCTAGGAAAGTATTTTCAATGTTTGTGCGTATCTGTGCACAATCTTATGCAGTCATTTTTATTTATTTTTTATTTTTTTGCAGCTGTTGTACACAAGTGTTTGCTGACCCAGAACAGTGGAGGGTGGGGAAGGCGCTTGCGTCAACTCTGATTTGGTCTGACATGGTTTAGGCTTGTAAAGGATGCTTTGGGCCTCTGAGACTTCCAGCACAAAGCAGTGTGGCCCACCCTCCTCTTCCTCATCCTTTATTGTCTGACCCATCAGTCTTTCCCTTGGAACATTCCTGTGTCCAACTCCAAGCATTTCCTCTCTGTTTGTTGGAGGAGAATTGGTGTTCTGTCATCTTGCCGGGATATTTCACTGTTTTTTTTTCTTTTGTTTTTTGTTTTTTAAATTTCTGCATCAATTCTATTATTTTTTTTTTTCCAACTGTCACATTGAACATGTGTTGTCACCTAGTGTGTGGTGATGAGAAGGTGCAGTCCTGCCCTCCTTATTTCTCAGTTGCGTGACGGTTGAGTAACCCTGCCAAGGGTAAATGTAAACCAAGGAAACCCAGCATGAGCCGGCTAAATAAGTAGGCTGGTAATATTTTTTTTACACATTTTTGCTTCTCACAATATGCTGTCTTTTCGTATATGTATGATATACTAAATCCTATTAGATAAAGCATCACATCATATAATCTTTTCTCCACTGACTCAGTGAAAACACTCCAAACCACAACTCAGCAGCTTCCTTCTTACTCTGAGGTGACAGGAAAAAAAATCGTCTTTAGATTACGCTCGATCTCATTTTTATGCCAACCTTTTATTCACAGCCTTTAAACATACATGTCCAAAACATGGAACGTTTCGGTTTTTCAGTAGCGTATCCAAATGACTTTCTAGGTCTAGTTTCTATAAACTTTCAATTAATTGAATAGTTTAATAAATTTTAATTGAGTTCCGTTCTCAGTTTGCATTTCCCAAACTTGGAAAAAAGATGACTATATTTTTCTTTTCATGTATTGTGTTGCAAGCATCTGATATTTGGTTATTCCACACAATTTGGTTGAATGGTGACAGACCCAAGCATGTTTTTAGGCAACACTTATAACATGCTTCAATACTTGACATAATGGCAAAATACAAAAGTAAAAATCAAAACAGATATTTGGAAGGGAACTATGAGTGTGCATAGATCATGTTCATCCTTAGCCACGATTTCCTGAATTTTCCAAATTTTTACAATAACAAAGAAGTATAATTAGTATCTGGAGATTCAACCATCATACCACTCCAAAAGAAAGCTAGCTCAGGGTAAAAATGATGAAAGTGTTTTAAAAGAAATGTTTGTCTAAACCAAAGAACAAAACCTTTCAGACCCTTGTAAAAAATTAGTGTGTCTGAAAGGTTGAGTGTTATTTTACTAAAAAACAAGTCCTGTACCAAGATAGACTAAAAGGCCACTCAGTAATGAAGAAGCCACAATTTTGTAAAGCCAGATTAGCCTGGATATGGAGTCGGGGATGAGGACCTAGTTTTTTTTAAAGACCTGATCTGTTCTCTGATTAAACTACATTTGAAATGATCCAAACAGATGGATCATAAGGTTACAACATTATACTGAAATATTAAAGCAACATGTTAAGAAAACAACTAGCGAGATGAGACAATGAACACTCTTAAATTAGCTCTAAACTGGGTTAAAAAGGGCAAAACCAATTTACTGATGGGGTTAACTTGGAGGACTGAGTCTAGTCCCACATACCTTTTAACCACACCTGCAAAGGTTTCTGTGACTTCCTGAGGTTCATCAGTTCAGTCAGGAGGAACAAGGCAACAATAGAAAAAGGGAAAAAAATCCCGCTAAACTGAACTTTCCAAGCTTGACCATGACCTGAATGACTGAGAACCTTCACAGACATGAAAGAGCTGTTTGTTAGTGACTCCTAAAATGTATGATACAGTTCATGCAGTTTTAAAATCGATATTACATCATACATTTTTAGAATAGTGGAGGTTAATGACTGCTTTATGTTGTACAAAGAATCAAAGACCCAGTATCAGTGTTGAGTTAGACATTGTTGTCTCTACATGTTCTGAAAAGATGCTGGCAAATTCCTGATGCATTATTCACTGCCTGCTTTTTAACATATTGTCAATAATTAGTTGTCCACTAAATGTATTGTGGATCATGGCTAAATATGAGACATGAACCTAAACATAATAATTATCAACCTTTAGCAGATCAATGCTTTTTGAAGTACCTTCAGCCACAGGTTTTATTTTCTATAAGAAAAAAAAGCCATTAGTGAAGACGTGATCTTAACCATGTTTCCACACACTCAGCGCTGCAAAACTCTTTGCCCTTTCTTGCCGCCACAAGGTTAAACACTTTTATCCTTTGTGTTTTCTCTTGCTTCTTGTTGCCCTTTGCCACTCTATCAGGCACTTGGGTTTGGCCATAATTCTCTGTAGCCAACAGGATTACCTTGCAGCAGATAGTGGAAGACGTGAAGCGGGTGCTTCTCTGACCTGGCAAACTGGAGACAGGCTGGACCCTCTCCCTAATCTCTTTAAAGGATTGCTTGCTGATACAGAGCGCATCTCCTAATCTGATCTCCAGATTGCTACTGTCAGAAACAATAGAGGTGCACAGAAGGCAGCATCTGTTGAAATGTACAAACCCCTGGTAAGCTCAACAGTCAACGAGTCTCTGACTTTGCTTTTAATAAATAGTCAAGGACAAATCCTTATGATTTGAATGTAAATTACTTGACTTTTTATGAAACTTCCATCAGATTAAGATAGTTTCAAATTTATGATCTTGTTAAAGGTACTGGCAATCAGTGAAACCTTATCTAATGGAAAGATTTAGGCTTTAAATGTTGCTTTTTTATTTTGGCATATACAAACTGGGTGAGAATGTCATTTAAGAGTAGATTTGTTACAATAAGATAATGTTTAAGTGAAATACTATAAAGTGTAGAGATTGACTAATACAGTTTAAGGTGGATGCTGAAACAGGTTATTTGAATATTAGTCTAACTGTTCAATATGAGCTGCCAATTTTTGAAATCAATGTTACTTATTTTCCACCATTTACATGATAAAAATGACACAAGGATGACAGACCTTACATATGTCCTAATTTAAACAAAAAACAAAAGCATTACTAATAGATGGCAAATGGAGGAAGCAGCAATGCAAGCACTTCATGTTATCTCAAAACATAGCTGTTGAAGCCATGATTGAATCAGAAAACGCATTGGCTGATACAAGAAAAACATTTTAACTTTAGCGCAAAATAGAAGCCGACTCGATTATCAGTTGATCTTTAAATAGGTTCATTTCAAACTGGTATCTTCAGCCCTTCATGTTTATTTGATATAATTTTCCATTTTCAGCTATTGATAACGTTAATTAAAAAAAAAAAAACAGGTTAAATCAGGTTAAACAGATTAAGATTAAATCGGGGCAAATTTGCTGTGCCGTATTTATCTGTGTTAAAAAATGTTTCCTTTTAATTTGCATAATTACTGGAACCCATAACAGTCAGGAAATATTGTTCCACAACCATTTCTTTTTATTTGTGCACAATTATTGCTTCAAGTTTACAAGTTATCCTCGAAAACAAGTACGTGGACGTTAAATGTGTCATGATCAGTTTCTAATAAACTATTAGCAAAATTAAAGAATGTAGCACACTAAATATAAATAAAATCTGCTCAGCTTATTTATCTACTTATTTTTTTTTGTGTCAGGCTGCTGCTTTTCTGGTGCTATCAGAAACATCGCTGCCAACCTCTGCCAAATTAGAGCCTTTAACTGGTGTTCCTTTGCGGTTTGTAGTTGGCGTATTTCCTTTTCCAAAGCTGTTCAACTTTGAACATCTATCAGCTTGGCTTTCAAAGTTTAGGGTTTTTACAACATTTCATAAACTAGACTCTGTAACCCTTTAGATTCCATCAAAGCCTCGAGGCAGGAAATGAGACTTTAAGCTTGATTTCCTCTCCCTATAACTAGTTTGCTTATATTGGGACATATATTTATTTATTGTTTGTGGTAATGTTTATTAAAGCTTTGGAAATGTGCAATAAAGCTCTCTAAATCCACAGCTCGTCACTTCTTCCCTTTAACCCTTTGTGTGAAAGGACAATGTATCTCAGTTGAAGTAGTTCTCACTTCCTGACTTTTATTTTAAAATCTACATGCTACAAAATAGCTCTGTATTGGTTTCCATCACCCTGTCAACAGCACTGCTGATTAAATATAGAAGCTGTGAGTAAAGAGCTGAACTGAGAGGGCAACACTTGGCAGGATATTTCAGCTCTGGCTCCCCGCAGGCAGAAGTGGACTATAAACATGATGGGTGGTTCCCCTGCAATTTTTAACCGGTTCAGAGCCAAAAGACACCTTATTTATGAGGGCAGTTTCTCACGCTTTCTTCTTGCATGTGTTCAGCACTTCCTTGTTTGTTGTTCAATTCATAACAACTCGAAGTAGCTTAATATCCGTATAAGAAAACAGGTCAGTAATGTATGCTTCTATCATTTCTCTTTCAGTGGTTGTTTAAATGATAGAGCAGGAAAACTGATTGATATATCAGGCTTGTATGAAACGTTTTGAAGTCGATACATAAAAGTAATATTTTGCCACATTGTAGATACAAATTCACAAAATGTATTCATTGTTAATTTGGCATAGAACCAAAAAGAGTACTGTTGAAAGAGAAAAGCAATTAGCAGTTCTCTTTTTTCATTTACAAATAGAAATTCAGTCACCTCTTGCTGCTACCTTAGTCTTTTAGGGTATCATGGTAGTTGACCTGAATTAATTGTACCACTTTCCTTTAGTAGATTAGGTCTTTCCCAAATGAAATTCCAGTTAACACTGATTTTCTTCCCTGTGACTTGTAGACAATTGTAACTACAAAAGTAACACAGTATGGTGGAAACAGCGTCGGTTTTCTTTCACACAGAACATTTTATATGTCCACTAAAATCATCGGCTTTAGCTTCATCTCCAAAAGCACCAACCATCACGTTTTCTTTCAGCCACATGGGTTTTCTCTCTCTACTTCTCCATGAAGACCATTTTGTGAGGGAGAAGTCAGGTTTTTGTCAGCAGATTCCATCTGAATTTTGGATCTCTGCAGTTTAGAGATAAGAAGATTCTCTAGGCCGATTCTTTGAACAAACCTGCCCTTGCCTGACCTCGGTTTAGGCTAACAGCCACGGTTTGATGGGTTTGGATTGTTGGGATGTTTCTTTACAATGTAACCCAGCTTTAATGTTATGTTTATCTTTATTGCAATCTGCTGTGTTATAAAGGATGGAATCTTAATTTCTGATGGGAATTTGTTGGCCTATATTTAGGGGTGTTCTTGTAAAGGAGGGAAATGAATAGGCTTGCTTCACTTTATCAATGCTTAAAATCTAAAAAATTGCAGTGTTTAATTTTCACAGTTAATTACTATGTTTTGTTTCTCTTCCACATCAAATCTCAAAATACACAAGTTTGTGGTTGTGCTGTCATAAAATATAATAAAAAGTTCAAAGCATAGGATTACTTTATTAAGACACTGTAATAATTAAGAAATGTTGTTTTTATTTTTCATTCACTTATGGTTCCTTTTCTTCTTTCCTTTTGCTTACAACCTTGCTGTGTGACGCTCTGACCTTCATGTTTCAGGTAAGAAGTCTTTTTGCTTTCATATATGCTGGTTTCAATGTCCCAGGGTGATTCCTCAGCGGTTCACTGGATTCAGATTCTGCTGAGTGTGACTTCTTGACAGAAGCTGTGCATCACAACGGAAGCTTGCATATGTATGCCAGATGGAGAGTTAAACACAGCAAGTGTGGGCGCTGTAGGGTGAAACCTTAAAGTTCTTTGTACATTTTGTGGTTAAACACTGAAACTCACCTCTTTGCACCAGCAATATTGTGAGCCAGCTCGTGGCTAAAGCTGTGCTTTGAGTAGGGAGGGAAGCAAAGACCTCACATGGTTTTGTTATTGTAGGAATTGCACAGCGTCTTTTCTCACTTCATGGCTGTTTTAACCGTTCGGTCTCTGCAGTGCTGTTTGGTTCTAAGCCAAGTCAACAGAAGGTTCAATCAGTCTCTCTTTCCCACTATTTCTCCTAAATAAAACAATCTAAAGATTTCAAGTCAGAGTTGATAAATTATTCTTTAGTAAACAGAGTGTGATTTGCTGTAAAGCATCTATGTATGTAAAAACAATTTATTTATTCTTGGAAAGCCGGTTTCTACATTGTTTAATTAAATCATAGTCCCATTAATGCTAGAAGGACGAAATATGATATTTATAGTACTGAATTATTAAAGATAAAAGGACAATACATTCAACTCATAATTTAAAACAAGATTCTACATTAAGTTCATGAGTGATAGTAGATATTAGATTTTTGCAGTAAAAAAACTGATGATATTTTTGTTTTTCAAAAATAAACTGGAGGTTTTCTCAGTCACGCTCTGTTTACTAATGATTCTATATCAACACAGAATAATCCAAGTTTGACTCTTCCATGTATGGCATTTACACTCTTTCTGTCTTTATCTAAGATGATGTTATAAAACATCTGTTATCAGAATAAATCAGTTTCTAGTGGTCAGAATTTAAAATGTTAAAATAAAGCTAATAAGGTTATTATTAACTGTTTCAAATGTATTATTGATTTGCAGGAAGTTAGGAAAAGGGAGTATGATTGTTCAAAAAAGCAGTTTCAAAGATCAATTGTGCTGCTGCACATCTTTGATGCATGGAGATTGCCAACTTCTGCACCTGTAAGGAGGTGGCCTGGCCAAGCTGACTGAATTACACAGAAGGCAATTCTGTCTGGTAAACAGTGGTTGACCCTGGCCAGATCTGGCAGGGCCAATCACAGTGTGGGAGGTGGAACTTTACGATGCGTGACTCTCAGAGCCAGAATTACCCATAATGCAGTAGCACTTTTATGTTTCCATAACAAACGCTGGCGACTTCAACGGAGCGATGTTGCAATGGAAATGAAAAACGAAGTAGAGAGCACACCTTGTATCCTCTGGTTTTTTAGGCAAAACCGACATAACTCGTTTAATGGAGAGTTCCTTCAACAGCTTGATTTATTTTATGGACAACAAATTGAAAAAACAGAGCACGTAGCTTGGAGTTTTTGTGTCACATCCATAGTTATCTGGTTGGTTGTAACATGATGACCCAGAACAAGCTCTTTACCAGACTGATATGCTGTTTATCAGTATGTATCAGTCTGACGGACCAGGCTAGTGAACAGGTATTCCAGCTCAGGTCGATGTACCATAATTTCCCTGCACTGGTTGTAGTTTTCCTTCAGAAGCCATTTTTGATATTGGGCCAAAGGTTTTCTTTTGGAGATTGGCCTTGCCACCCCACAAAGCTGATCTTGTTATTCCGGAACAAAGCCGCTGATCCCTTTCTGGTCTTTTGGGTTGTTCTTTCTCTTTGACTTAGGACAACACTACTTCTTAAAGTATCTTGAGGTCTTCAAGCTGATCCATAAACCCTTTCTTTGTTTTGTGTTTGTTTGTAAGCATCCTCAGTACTACCATAGAGATCATTGGTGGCTCATCTGCAGTGCAGCGAATCATGGGAACTTTTCCTGCAGTGCTTCTTTGAGAAATTCTGACAGATGAACATGTCAAACTTAAAAGTAAAAAAAAAACATCCATAACTGAAGCTTGTTGCAGCTGAACTGAAATGTGAAAGCTGCTGTTTACGTTTCCAAGGTCCGTTTCCAGCCTGTGGGTAAACAAGTGTTTTTTATTATTAGGCAGATTTTGGGTGTGGTATCTTTCTAGCTTTTATTGCAGTTTAACAGATTGCTTACATTGCATGTTAGGGCAGCTGAATATTTAACAGTTTACATCTGGAACAACCAATTTAGATGTAAAAAAAAAAAAAAACATTTAAAGGCCAGCAACCATGGAAAGATGAACAAATGCTTACAAATATCTTAAGTTCATGCTGTTGGAAGGTGAATAATTATGCTCTTCCTTATCTTATTTAAGCAGATATTTGCACATTAATTACTGCCATGGAAGACTTGTTTTGCAGTCCTCCTCCACCTTCTAATATTATTGCAGCCTGCAACATGTTAATAATGCATTAATGTAAACAAGTACCTTGATATAAACTAGTAATTTGTTTGATTTCCATTTTCATTTTTGTTCTCTGTAGTTCATAACCATATAGTCTGTTCTATCTTTAGGTTACATTTTCTTATCACAGCATCGGTTTCCTTTAGTTGAACTGGCCTTTCTGTGGACAGCATTTTGGTAGATAAAAGAAAATGTTTACATACTGGAAATGGAAGAATGTCCAAAGGTTTAGATGCCTCAGTGAAAGAGATTTCCTTAGTGTGAGGGATTGCTGTTGAGTCAACAAGTTGATGTTTGTACCAATCTGACTGTATGATCTGGACAAATTGTCTCTGTAAAAAGTGCCTTGGGATGACATATGTTGTGATTTGGTGCTATACAAATAAAATAAAATAAAATTTAATTTTCATCTGTACACAATGATGTGAAGAAAAGCCGTGCAAAACAAATCTTTAAAGATGATTTTATACCTCAACCCATAACCACAGAATTGGGAGCTGCATTAATATTAATTAATATATAATTTTTAAAAGAGTAGAAAGCAAATTTCGGGAAGTGGCCTAATAGGTGGTTGCTGTTCTGTTCTATAAGTTACCGGTCTTATTCTTTATTAAAATAAAAGTTTGGGTTCTACAGAGGTATTTTTGGAGCTAACATCTAGAAAATATTCATACAGCTTTCTTCCCACCACCTGAAAATAGTTGGCGGTATGTTGAAGCTTCTTTGGGATCTATTTTGGCTTGAATTTAGTATTGAAACCACAATGTTCTATAAAATTATATAATTTGCATTGCCATTAAATGTTATTAGGATGATATCCGTTGCAATAAAGACACATTTTCCTTTTGTCTTGCTTTCTCATCTTGTATGTTATCGACTTACAAAGTATTAGAGTAATAAAACTTAACTGTAAAAGAGTCCTTTCTGGAATGGTAACTAAGCACTGAGAATCTAAGGTAGGCTGACCAGACGTCCTCTTTTTCCCAGACATGTCCTACTTAAAGACCTAAAAAAATGTCCGGGGTGAATTTAAAAATCGTCCGGGATTTCGGTCAACTGCCTCAAAACGCATTACATAGCTTACAGTGCATTGTGATTACATTGCCACTCCGTTCCACTACTCCATTCCAGGTTTCTTTGTATGGCAAATTAGTCACGCCCTTCTTCCTAAATCCAATCACGTTGCATTATGTGTGCGAGTGTGTGTGGGAAAAGTAAAGATAGCCGAGTTGGGGGGTGGGTTATGGGGGGGGGGGGGT
>JAUZNJ010042404.1:0-33531 GCA_034780135.1 Jordanella pulchra | reverse complement strand
GGGGTTGTTGTATTTCTCAAAGCTCGAGCTCTCGGTTTTTTGGTTTGGAGCTGTTTTTCCCGGGCTTGGGGTAGACGGGATGACGTCGTGTCACAACCAGGAAGTGCTCCGAAGGCTAGACCGTCCCATTTACCAACGGCTGATGATCCTCCGGAGCATCTTTCAAAGGCTGGGTCCTCCTAAGGCTTAGTAGGCAGGGTCCTTCGAAGGACGCAGCCCGCTAAATGAGACACAGCTTATGTCTGTTTGATAGATGTTTGACTGAATAACATATAATAAAGAGAAAGGTGGGGGTGGTTTAAAACTGGTTGGCAGTAAAACATACAGTATACGATGTTTACCATGCAGACTGGTTCTTTCCACCTGTCTCATTTAGTGCCAGTCAGGTTTAGGATTACCTAAAAGAATCAAGAAAACAGATACAGTAGAGTTAAAGGGTTTATGTTCCTAAGTGTTCATTTACCAAGTGTGGCAGACTCTGGATGAAACATTTCATGGCTTAAACCCTCCTCATAAACAGTTTCATTGGCACCCCATCAAAATTCCTCAACCAGCTTAAACACAACAGAGCCAAAGGCCTTCATCTCCTTGTCTGGCCACAGTGGAAGGATCTGTAGTTCTCAAACGACTCTATAGTTAGACCTAAAGCAGACTACCTGCATGACTACAGGAGTCTGTGCAAACCTCTGCCTGTAAGTTAATTTAATATAAACATAAATTTGGTTCCAACTAAACAAATGAAACAAACGCACAAAAAAATCACAAAGCAGGAATGTGTCTGATAAAGACATGGAGGAAGCGACTCTGACCTGCACTGCTGCTAATCTAAATACTTCAGTCTGTTTAAGCTGCAAAAGTCCCAAGAAGATAAATTAACAGCAAATCTCATTAAAAAAGGAGATATGTCTACTGTCCATTCACTATCACAAAGCTACAGCTCACCTCTTATAATTATAACATTAAAGGATGCACAGTTATATTGTATTCCTGTACACAAAGACCAAAATACCAATACACCAAGGTCTACCTGTTAAGATAATAATTTTGAGCCTAAATTATTGTTTATCATTAGGTGCAATGAGCAGATATAAGTAGGCATGGGACCGTCTGCTGCAGAACCACAAAACTATCAGAAAGCCACTAAATAGAGTCCAACTGGATGGACTTTACTTTTTCAACAGATGAAACACAAAGAGAAAACCACAAAACTAAATAATAACACACTATCAGGATGTGTTAATTTTTCATAAAACTATGCATGCAACTACAGTGAGGTACTGTCTTAATTTTTTAAATCATATAATGGGACTATTAAGCATTGGGTATTTATCACATTGTTATTGTGATAAATTTCACACAATGATAAGAATTTCCTAAGCAATGTCCACAGTTATGCTGCTATAGACTTAGGCTGCTGGAGGACATAGAGACCACTTTTCATCACTCTGCTTTATTCCATCTCAATTCTCTCATTCTATTGTATTTTTTAGTTCATTGTCAAAGTTTATATTATCTATTTTTTCTCATCATTGTAGCTTTATCTGGTTTTTTACTTTTTTCGTTGTGACAACATCTTGGAAAGAAATATCATCTGGGCTGCTGCTATCAACACCTCCTATTGTAGATAACAGACTTGGGCCTGTTTTGGCCATGTTTAGTCCTGTTTCTCTCCCTGACAAAGCTACAGGCTAAGCTTATACGCCAACTTACTCTATGTGTCTCCTTCATCTCTTTGAGATGAAAACCAACTCATAGCTCAACTCTGACTAACTGTTTCTTTCCTAGACAGAGCCACTTGTGGAGCTAGCATACAATTACTTTTTTTTTTAACATAGAAAGTATTTATAGATCAGTGACTGAATGTCCCTTTTGTATGTCTGCTTTTGTCTCCTTGAACCCCAATCAGCCTTGACAGAAGGCCGCTCACACTGAGCCTGGTTCTGTGGGAGGTTTCTTCCTCTTAAAAGGAGTTTTTCCTCTCCACTGTCCCTGCATGCATGCAGTGTAAGGGATTGCTGGAGAGTCATTGACACAATGCAAGCCAATATCTAGTGTCTCCACCTGCTCATCCAGGAGGAGCGACTCCTGTAAAATCAATGACTGGATGCAATCTGGTGGTTTTCCTTAGAAAACTTTGAACCAATCTGACTGGATGATCTGGTTGAATTGTATCTTTAAAGATCCTTGAGATGTTGTGGTGAATTGGCGCTATAGAAATAAACTTCATTAAAATGAATTTTTGATTTATTGTATAAACAACAAATCAGAAATAACAAGTTACCCAAGGAAGAGCTGAATTAAGACTTTTTTAATCGCCACTTTTACTGTTATGATGATAGAAGCACAAACTATGGTGGTAAGACTGAGTCCATGATGCCCAACCCCAGCGACTCTCCCCCCTTTAAAACCATTTAATGGCTGATTTTGTTTGTATCCATTTAGAGCCTCATTCAGCACCAATAAAATATTTTCAAACCTGTGATTAACTGATTTGTTTTAACTTCCTCCTCTCTTATAGATACAGGAATATTTTAATATTCTCTCACTATATTCTTGCCTTTATTTCACTTTTAACTACATTTTTCTTTTTTTTTTTTGTTTGCTTTGTTCAAAAATTAACATTCCTTTCTAACACTAGAAAAAAGCACTAAAAGTTATTTTGGACTAATATTAACAGTTTTTTTTCTTCTATCGGGTCCCTCCATTTTCCATTGTTATTAGAAGAATATTTTTTGTTTAAATTGAGAAGTGTGTAACATTTGTCCTCGTCGTCTCGTTTTTATCATATAAAACGGAGGAAGATGAAGCGATATCGGCCTAAAGAATCGGCCCCCAAAAATATCAGCAGCCCATAGCGAGGATCGGTTAGACTGATTTCAAAATAAGCAGCCTTAAAAAAAGATCTCTCCCTGATACTAAGAATAAGCAAGACGCTGTAATAAACTGGGCTGAGTTTAAGCAAAGTCAAGTCACTGATCATCTCTAATAAATCTGATCTGTTCATCTTCCAGTCCGGGTTGTCTGGTAAAGAGCGAGTTGACCTGAAAGCATGCAGTGATAAAACCAGAGAACAATCCTATCTGATCACCTGCTGCAAGCGCTTCATAATCAAGCAGGCCCGGCTTCATTCCCGCAAACACTCAAAGGTTTGAGCCTGATACGGCAGACACATGTCCACACACACAAAGAAGCCAAGCAGCAGTTTCAATCCTGTTTTGTCAACAAGCAGAGTTTTCTTGGGGCTATTTTTCTGCCTCTGATGACTGTTTTGAGTCGTGAGGAAAGCCTCAAGCTAAACTCTTTGTTCAGAGAAATTTCCGTCCGAATGTGTCTTAAAAACACCGGTAAATATTATGAACAATGTTTGCTGAATGCAAAACGTTGCTCAAAATGATGCCATCCTATGTAGAAGCATTAATAATCGATACAGAGAACATTGATGGATGGAGGATTCAGACTCCTGATCTTCTCCACAAACCTCAACATATTCCACTGAGATTTTCTAAAACAAACCCACACCGCAGAGAGACGCCCTTAGAAAGGGACCCTGTGTCTGAATCTGACGACTTCACTCCCTTTGAAGCGGCTTTGATTGTATTCAGCTCCATCCATCCTCACGCCATCCATTTAACGCTCATGTCTCGGTTGGTTTCCGTGTTCAGAGTTTAGGATCCACAGAGTTCTCCCTCGCCTCCCTGCTGTGGATCCTTTGTTCACATGATGCTGTTTGTTCTCTCATGTTCCCTAACAAAACTCCCACACCGCAAAAACTGAACTCTAGGTAAGACAGTTTTTCCTAAAATAAATGTATTTTCCCCTGATTTGAGCAGCTAAGATAATTTGTGAATGAAATGAGATGATTCACGTCTAAAATAAGAAAATAAAACATCTATATTATCTTATTTCAAGTGCATATTATCTGATTATTTAATTTTAAATCCAAAAACACTCATTCTGTCGACAGATCATCTTATTTTCCTGCTCTAATAAAAAACAACTACATCTATTTTAAGACATTCTTATTTATTTTCAGAGTGTTCAATTGTTGCACTGTAAAAACTAAGCTAAAAGTAATTCAGGATTTCTTAAAATAAACTTAAACTGAGTATCTCTGTCCTTAATAAGATAATTCAATTTTATACACTTGAAAGAAATATTGGAGTTCTTTATTCTTATTTTAAAGATAAATCACTTTATTACATCAGCAAATTGTCTCACCTGCTCAAACAAGGTCAAATAAACTTATTTCAAGAAATGTTCCCTTATATTTCCAAACACAGATTTATATTGAGATCACATTTAAAACGTTAGACTGCATTCACTAATTAGGTGACTTCTGAATCGCTGGCATTGCTCCATTACATGGAGAGACACAAAAGTCCAGATTGTGTCATTTTTTCTTTACTTTACTGCAAAAAATAATTACAAAGGGTAACATAATCTTACAAGAAGTGTATTTAACTATTACAAAACCTTAAGTTGATATAATCTTATGAAATCTAGATCAGACGGTTTTGCTGAAATAAATGTATTTTCCAATTATTTGAGCAGGTTAGATTTAGTTCTGAACGGAATGACATGATTTTTGTTTAAGGTAAGAAAAAAAACATCTTTATAATCTTCAGCTGCATAATATCTAATTATTTTATTTTCGTTGTCATGATGGGATGGAGAAAATCTTCTGTGAACTCGTTTTGATCGCCTCGAAACTGTGAAATAATCTTGTTAATCTCAGAACACTGCAAATACTGATGCAAATATAAGTAAAACATTTCTTAAATTATATACATTTCTTCTCGACTTGAGCATCTTAACTTAATAAAGTTGTTTTTTTTTTCTTGTTTTTTAACCCAAGTTATCTTGTTCTGTTGGTGAATTATTTACCTGCTCAGATCAGGGGAAAACAAGCTTATTTCATCAAGAAAATGATTCACTAATGTTCCAGTTTTTACAGTGAAGCTCAAAAGAATCATCAGAATGTTTGTTGAAAACATGGGAATCAGCGACTCACCAGCTTGACAGGGTCCCCAGGCTCCTAGAGTGCCTTATGCTGCGTGTCGGAGGGGCCGGGGGCTCTGCAGGGGCCCCATCCTGTGGCCTCTCCTGCGCACAGGGTCTGCAAGAAAGCCTTGGCAGCTGCACATTGCCTGAGAAGACCCTCTTCACAGCATATCTGACGTCAGGGTCCTGGAGGAGCTCGACGCACGAGGCCTGCTCCGAGGAGTCCCAGTGTCTCTGGAAGAGAGGACAGGCGTGTGAAAGGGGTGAAGTGGGAATTCGTGGGGTCGAAGCTATAAGCACTGGCTTTGATCTAAAAAATAAGGCTGATCACATAATCCTAAACTGAAACCAGATGCTCAATGGAAACCGATTGGGGAAAAACAAACATGTTTTCCATTCTGAACATTTTTCAGGAAGCAACGTTCAGCTGATGAGGAGTTCTAGCAGATTTTTAGGGCTACAGACAATAAATCTTGTTTTCTGTTAAATCTGACGAAGAAGTCAAAAGTGTCGTCAGTCAGAGACTTCAGAGCCGCTGTGAGACAGACCACTACAGGACATTAACGCTTGATTCGACCAACATTTCATTTCCCTTTGGGATTAATAAGGAATCATCTGTTACAATAGCTGTAAAGGTGTTCGCCAAACAGAGGCGGTTTTGTGGCCAGCCTCTCAGAGGCTCCAGACTGGCGTTATTTTTGGAAGCTTTATCTGATTTCAGGTCCTGAGACCCACACGCTCTGACCTCAGGCGCTGCACAGCTTCTGACACACAACCACGGTTTGAGGACTTTGTTTTCAGGGGGCATCTTTTCTCCACGCAGATAATAACCTGTGCTTTTTGTGCTGCATCCCGTGACCCTGTATCTATTCATCTGCCCCGATGTTTCACCTTTCCACAAACAACTGTCACAGCTGCTGTACTTTGTTCACCATCTCTGACTGAGATGAGGAGGAGCTGCTTCTTTTATTCCACAACATGTACTTTAGAGGAATTAAAACATATCAACATTTAATTATTACTCATTTATATCGAAATGGTTTATTACTTCATCACTACCTCTTTTTCAATAAAAAGGTGGTTTGTTAATCACTGGAGAAAGTTCAACAAGATATAATCCTAATTCAGTTCAGATTAATGGTTAAAACAAGTAAAGTTTCTTGGGGTAAACTAATTTTCTTTCAATGCTTTAAATGTTTTCCTACCTCTGTGAAGTTGAAAAGTCTGGAGTTATTTCTTCTCATTCTTTCAGCCGCTCTGTCATGGGAACAGGACAGTTTGGAAGGAAATACCACAGAGGAGGATACAGGAACCCCATTTAAGATCAGATACCAGAGCGTCTGTGGCACCAATCCGTCTTCTGGCTGTCACTCAACGCGTCACGCTTTGCCCCGCCCCCTCAGCTGTCAGCTCGTCCACTGATAAACACCCAACTCATGGGGCCTGTTTTGGCTCAGTGCTTCCACACCGTCGCTTCATCAGGCAAAACATGCAGACATTAAGAAAAGCTGATTATTCTATGTAGAGCAAGTCTAGATGTCTCAGCTGTAGTCTGCAAGTGAAGATAATTCTTCATACTCGTCTATCTGATGGTGAAATCTCGATATCGTGCAACTGGCCCTACTGGTTCCTTAAAGCAAGGCGATAGTTTAAATGCTGCTTTAGTTGTTTTTTTTTTCTTTCTACCAAGTCTGAGCTTGGGTCTCTGCTCCCATGTGTGTACGTGTTAAACATTTCATAAACTGCTGTGAACTTTAATGACCTTGCCTCCTCCTGATGCACACCCTCATGGAGTAGAGTGTAAAAAGCAAATACTAAACAGAGCAGAATGTCATCAGCTAACTTTATTCCATTCTTCTTTTCTTTGGGGTCCAAGAAGATCAAACAAATATGCAGGGTTTTTTTTTTTTTTTACTCATTTTTAAAAAATAAATTAGGTTGGTTAGACTACGGTGACATAAAAGAGACTCAAAGAATGGAGACTAAACGATTTAGAAACAGGAAAAGAGCAGTGACATTTCTACCCCTAACAAAGGGTTTCTAAAGTAGGGGTCAGGACCCCCAGAGGGATCAAGAGTCACCAAATCAGGGTCCGTGAGACGGTTTTCACAAGAATTGTGATGTGATCCCTGAGGTATATGGAGGGACAAAACATAGCTATTAAACACATACAAAAAATATAAAACAAATAGATTCAGCACATAGATAAAGGGCTCCCTAAGTAGGGGTCAGGACCCCCCCCAAGGGGGCCGTGTAACTTTTAAGTTGGGGGGAGATCACAAGATAATTTTCAGTCATTGTGATCCTTGAGGTGTATGGAGGGCCACAAAACATGATCCAATATATATGAAAAAAAGTACCATGAAATATGAAGATGTATTTATTTTAGTATGATTGTTCAATATACAGAAAATAGCATTTACAATCGCATTAAATGTCACATTAAATATATATACACACATCAAATGATTAAAAAAATAAAACATGTTTATAATCACTTCACTTCTAAATAAATAACTGAATTTTTAGGGGGTTGCCACTGTGTTGCTTTATTTTTTTGGATCATAAGGAAGGTTTTTGAATCCTGCTCTAAAACACGGATCCCCAACATTTTAGCCCCTGATGCAAAAATAAAGATCCAACGACTGACGGCCCCTTAAAAAGATATTAGTTTAACACCATATGAACATACAACTGTAGAGTGAAATGAAAGTATTTTTAAATATTCCTTTAATTTTATACATTTCAGTTTAAATTTTTTATATTTACTGGGACATTTAGTTTTCTTAATTTTTCATTTGATTTTAAATGTAATATTTAAATAATAAATGCAGCATCTATATTGTAATATTTACATATTTTGAGGTACATTTATCTTATAATACATTTTGGGCCTCCATATTTTTACTGGCCTTCCTCACATTACCTCAGTCTGATACAAGGTGATAAATGTTTCTCTCCCAGTTGAATTTTACTGTATGGCGCCACCTACTGGATAGATAGGGAATCATTCGTTTTTGTTTTGTTCTTTAAGTGAAAACATGTTGTAACCATTAGATTTCGGATCATAAATCAAGCCAGGATCAATATTTTAGAAAGAAAAACTTTATTTGTGCAAACTAGAAAAAAAAAAAAACAAGAAAAAGCTAAACAAACATTTTTTTTTTTTTTTTTAAGAAAAAGTGTTTTGTTTAGAAGCTGCTTCTTTATTGGTTGCTGCAGTAACTTCTGTAGTGTAGTTTCTGGGTCCCTCCACAGGCTGGAGGCTTAGTGCCCTGAGGAAAGGAGAGAAAAAAAAACAAAAACAAACATGATGATTCAGTTTGAACAATTAGAAGACAAACAGTCAGATCGGAGCCTCTGGTTTTACCTTATACATGGAGCAGACCAAAGTGAAGAGAGAAGACATGGCCTGATCCTGCAGCTCGTCTGTATGCTCCTGTATACAGAACAAATAAATTACAACTAAAGTTAATTCAATCCCAGTATAGGAGCGTAATGGACCTAAACTGACAGGCTGGGTAAAGAGAGCAGCAATCAAAGAAGCAGCCAAGCCCTTCAGAACCAGGAAGATGAAGGCGCTCTGGTCTGGAGGTGGTGTGGGGAGGTTTTTAGTTTCCTTTTTTTAGGAAGATTGATGAAGCTAAATGAGGCATAAGCAGAAGACCGTAGAGAAAACAAACCGTTAAGTAAGAAGACAACACAAAATAAACAGGCAGGGCTGCAGCCAAGTGGAATAACTTAATGCATGTTCTGTTTGTTGGAACGGCCTAGTTAAAGTCCAAACCTGAATTCAACTGAGAATCTTTGGCAAGACTTTTAAAACTCTCGTCGCCATCAAGTGTTTTACACTATAACAGACTGCCAGCTGTAGAGACCAACCGCTACAGTCTGGCAGCAGTGGTTGCACTGAAAGGTAGATCCACACGGCATCGATTTAAGGGGCTGCAGGTGATAAAATCTGACAACAGGAACTAATGTTCCATCAATAAAAAGTTAACAGAAATGGCCCTCGTTGGCTTTAATTTCCCAAAGTTCAGTGTGAAGTTCTACGTTTAGTTTGGCCGTAGATTTTCTTTCCAATGTTGTTTCAAAGTAACACTTTTTGTTTGTTGTTTTTTTTTTGTTTACCCTCACAGGGGCCCTTGTCATGTATGAAGCCTATGAAGAAAAAATAAATAAATAAAACAACCAAAACTATATGTTCATGTTAAAATAGAGCAATCTACTCCAAACGTTTCTCTTTATAGCGTCACCTTAGTATTTTTTAAGACTGAAAAGAATTTTTGCGCCTGGTCATTGTCATCACCTGCTAGCTGTTGTTTCTCGCGCGCATCCACTGAACTTTGCTTCAGCAAACACCAAAGCTCATATTGTATTCTGAGCACTATTGGCATCTGATAAGTGTAGCACTATTCCCAGCTTGATCTCTGACTTTTTCCTCTTAACACCTTCAGTTCGCACTGCTAACTCGCGCAGGTCCATTACTTTCTAACATACACAGACACACATAACACTAATAGCCGTTTTTAGCAGTAGTAAACATTTTTTTCTAGTGCCTTTTTTACCATTAACAATCATTTTTGCTTCTGCCCTTTTTTGTTACTAGCATTAGCAAACTTTTTACGTGATGCCTTTTTAGCTTTAGAAAATCTTTTTGCTAATGTCTTTTTTTTAGCATTAATAAACAGTTTTGTTAATGCCTTTTTCAGCAGTTGTGAGCGTTTTTGGAAACACGTTTTTAGGATTAGCAGGCCTCTTTTTTAGCATTAGCCAGCTTGAGGGCGCCACTTGCTGGCCTGGAGGAGCCTTCACCTCCTTTCTTCGAAAAAGAAAAAAAACTTTTCTAATCTATAAAGTTGATGGACAAACCCAAACATCTGGAACGTTTTCCAGATGTTAAGAAACGTGAACAACTCTTAATAAAAACCCTTAACTTATGGTCACTTTTTTTTTGTTTGTTTGTTTGTTTTTTGTCTTTTCTCATACCTTGTATTTCTTCATTTAAGTTTAATAAAAAAAAGACAATAAAATAAAAGCTTAAAAACAGAAATATGATATAAAAAGCCAACAGGAAGCCATAATTTTAAGCACCCAGCCTGAGAAAGTGGTGTAGAAATCCACAGTCACAGTGCTGCAGGTGATTGGGCTTCTTTAAGCTAACCTTCAGACATTCATCAGGCGTTTTCTTAGTTGTATAAAAGTTGTCTGTTCAGAGTCTCATGTTATAAAGGTTTGTTGACTTTCTCCGTTTTGCTAAAAAATCCCGGACTCTGAATCTTACCCCATTAATGGTCACCCAGGGCACATACTGGTGGGGAGGCTTCAGGGCTTTGGTCATCAGGGCATTCTGATGCATCAGCTGCATTCCCATGTCTCCTTTAGCACAGCTCATTACTTTGTCCATGCTCAGATCAGGAGCGTAAACTTTCACACACTACAAACAAGAAAAGGGACGAAAATAAGACTCTGCGATCAAAATGAGCTCAAACCCTTCTGAACCAGTCGATAAATAGACCAAATAAATGAAAAAAGTTGCTTACGCTTTCAGCTGAGCTGAGGACGTCAGCGGAGGACTCCATGCAGAAGATGATCGGGAAAGCCATATCAGTCATGTTCATTATACAGCTCTGTGGAAGTTGGAGGAACAAACCAGTTAAAACCGTCACTGACACACCTGGGCTGGAGAACAGAAACAGTCTACACATGGTAATCTCATCTGGAGGAAGAACCCAAAATATCTTCCAATATTTGGTGTTGAACTTAATCAGAAACATTTTTCTTCTCTTTATAAAAAGACAAATGTCAAGAGGTTTACCTGAAAATGTTCAGCTGCTTGACAATAAAGTTTTTTTTTGTTGTTTTTTCAAAATAAGATGTTGAATAATCGTCCTGTTTTGCCAATAACAAACGAATATGTTGAAATGATTGCGTTAAGTCGTTGCAACGACCTGCATCCTGTTAAACTAAATCCAGAAACAAAAAAAACTCTGCATCAAAGCAACTAAAGACCAAACGTATTAATCCTGCTGGTCGTTTCTAAATCAAATTTTAAATTCCCCTTTTGACTATTTATGGCGTCCACTGCTCTTTGGCTCTTTTGGGTGATTCCTAAAAGCTTTAAGAGATTTAGGCTGAAATGCTCCGAAATGGTGACATTACATCAAGTCTGGAAGAAAAACAAACGCAAAGATTATTTAAAACCTCAATGTCTCAGAGCTACAAATGTTCCTGATTGAAGCTGGTTTAAAATTGAAGTAAATTTACAATCAAATCTAAGAGTTTTCCTTTCAACACTGTGAGAATAACAAGCTGATGGTAGCTGTTAGTTTAGAACAGGGATCTGCAACCTGTGGCTCTTCATCACTTTGGCTAAAAATGATGAAACACGGGTCCTAGCAAAGATGCTACACTGATAAATAAGGCTTTTGGTTTTAATTATTATTACTAGCTGTTTATTGTGTTGTACAGGAACACAGTTCCTGCTTTTGTCCGTCTTATTTGTTGCTGCTTGAACGTTACCAGTTTCCTTCATGTGGGAATAAAAAACGTTTTTTTTTTCTATTCATTGGAGTAATTAACCAGGCGATGATAGCAAGCTAACGCAGACTATGTGTCAGTAATAGGGAAAAAAATATACCTTAAAAATTATTTTTTAAAAAGTAAAAACAACAAGGTTACTTTCAAAAACTTTGTGATTCAGATGTTTTTCAGGGCTGTCTCTGTAATTTTCTCTTTCTATTTTTTTTTTTTTTTAAATTGTCATGTCTAAAACATGTTCTTTGCTTACAGTAATAATGGAACAAATTTAACTCCATACAGGAAGGTAATGAATCGTTAGCTTCTGTCTACAGCGACATCTTATTGAAGAGGCAGGTTGTATCCAGTATGGAGCTAATGAGTCGGACTGAATGGTCATCACCTCTATCATGTTGCCCAGACACTCCGGGGGGCCGTGCTGACACTCATAGGTGTACTTCTGACCATCAGGCTTCTCCTGCACAGGCGACACAATCAACTTCTTCATCAAGCTGTTCAAAAGATTTGGATTTTTAAAAAAAAAATAAATAACCAGCTACTTACCTGAGCATTTCCATAAGGCACCAGAGTAACGGACATGATGTCGCTTAGCATCACAAAGGTGGGGAAAAGCATTTCACTGAGAAACTTTCTGCAGCCAGGACACAGGCTCTCATAGTACAGGGCGACCTGGACGGGATCGTCTGTCTGGCGGGTCTTCCTGAAGTCAGACTCAAGGCACTGCTTCAAAACCTGCATCGGAAGAAGCAGCTCAGCGACAACGTCTGCAACCAGCTGGATCTGCTGCTCTGAACCACGAGGTCACATCAGGAAAACCTCCTCTGTCAGTCGAATCTTTTAGCGCGTTCAGCCAATCAGCATCCAGCTGCCTGACAGGCAGCGTCCTGCTGCTAGAGAGCGGAGATCGAGTCTACGAGTCGCCTCCACAGCTGCTTAACGTGCAACACGCTCATGACATTAACCGCATTTAAATCCACATTTCAGGAGTTTAACAATGAATATTTGAGCAGTAATTTTATGAAATGAACAGAGGAGGTTTAGGGATTCAATGAGACCACGGCTGCATTACTTATTATTTAAAAAGACACGGTGGCTATTTAAACAAAACAATGAGGTATCAGAGAAAAAATGAATAAAGTCATAGATTAATTAATCTTGTAATATTTGTGACTGACTTTATAATGTCTTTATTCTCGCAATATGTTGACTTTACTCTCATATTTCTACTATTTTATTCTGATAATATTACATCCTGTCAAAAACAAAAGTCACTTTAGTGAATATTCCTGCTTTCTTTTTTCTTGTAATAAAAACAGTCCTGTAATATTTGTGGCTCTAAATGAGTTTTATTAGCTGGAATGAATTTCAGTTTTTCCTTTCAATTCACAAAATAATTGTTCTTCAATTGTCACAGATATGTAGTTTTGTAAAATCTTTATTGGTAAAAGTGTGACTTTTTTTTTTTTAAAACAAACATTTCAAAACATATCACCAACCTGTGGTAGATATTTATAGGATGTTAATCATCGTTTTCTTCTTTTTTATTATAACTCTGGATTGTAAAGACAGCTGGTTCTCAAATGAAGTAAAATGAAGTAAAATGAGCTATGCTAATCGGACCGAATCGATGAGAAGCTTTGACCACTTCCTGTTCAGAAAGGAAGTGGAGTAGGTTTCAGGAACCACCTGTCAGTGGGTAAACTAGACGACGGTGAGCCATCAAGGCCTCGCTCCGCTCACCTCAGACGTTACACAAGGAATAACAAACGCTGATGAACTTTATTTAGAGACAAACTGCCTGAAATCCAAATCCTGAAGGTTTTTTTTGCTGTTTAATTTCTTAAAATGATCCAGCTAATTCAAATTATCGTTTATTTTTATTACAATCCTTTGCTATTGCTGCTATACTTGCATTTTTCCCTCAGTACCGTTTTACATTGGTCCAACCTTTGGATACGGGTTAATGTCTGTTTCCAAACAATGTTTTTATCACTAAAAGACAAACATGCACCAAATGTGAATGTTTTTATAGTCAAAGAAAGAGAACGGTTGTATCCAAAGTGAAGAGGTCCATAGTATACAGTATTCTGACGTTATGCTGCGACCGTCTCTACAAGCTCATCCAGGAGGAGGAGCGGCTGCAGCTCCGTGTCCTGATGCACTCGGCCGGGTTTGGTAAGATAAAAAACAAATATTGAAACTAAAATACTGAACCTACAGGTCAGGCTTCCTCTAATCTGCCCCTTGAGATCCGTCGTCCTGCACATTTTAGATGCATCTCTGCTTCCACGCCTGAATGCCGTTGTTCAATTATCTCCTCAGTGTGCAGCCAAGTTCTCCTGAGTCCTGCTAATGACCCGAGTATTTGACGCATGTAAAAGGTGCAGGACAGCAGACCTCAAGGACCAGATTTTAGGCGATAGCTACAAGTAGCCCACTCAGTCTGCTAATGCTAACCAATCCAGCTCCCTTTTGCTTTTCCTTCCCTTGGAGCTGCTCTTGCGACCCCTGAGCTCCATCTTAAGCGACTCCAACATATGATTCTTCACATCATGTTTGCATCATAACCAGAAGTAAATCTTCCATTTTTTGACCCATTAATGATATTTTGTACCTTATATCAGTCATTTCTCCACAGACTCTTCCAGTTGTGACACTCTTGTCCTTAGTTTTCCGTTTCTTTTTTTTTTTTACAACATAAACTGTGACTATTTCTTCATCCTCATCATCACATCTTTATGAAACACTTGCATTGGTCTAATCCCTTCATTGCTTCATCCAGTCATCTAACAGCTATGAAAACGTTAAATCGATCAGTTTTGTAACCATAGTCTTTGCTGGTTTTCTTATCATACATGTAGGAAATTCTGGCATGTTTAAATTATTTAGAATATTTTTTTTTTTTTTTACTTTTCCTCACGTCTCATCTGTATTTTAAAATCAGGCGTGTCAAACTGGTGGGTTCTATTTTTATGTGGCTGCTTCTTTCCAACCAACAGCAGCAGGTTGATTGTTAAGAAAGCCAGCAGCCACGCAGGAAGCAGTTCGACACCCCCAATAGAAATTATTTAATGATTGATAATAAATGAAAAATAAAACCTGTCAAAACATACAGACACAATTATGTTCTTTATTTTTTTCTTCTGCAGCACTACATGGATTAAAAAAACAAAAACAAACAAAAGGAGAATTTTCATGAATAAAAGAAGGTGTACCTTTGATCCTTTAAGGGCATCGTTTGATATCTGGATTGGATCAGAGCTTCTGGAATCCATTTTATGATTCAACCTAATCATAATATAGTATTTTTTTTATGTTACCTTCCCCTGCGCTGTCAGTCGCGCGTGGGGAAAGATGACTAAACGGTGCGTGATTTTCTCCAGTTTCACTTCCTGGTTTGAAGATTTATTTTTTTAACTCCCTTCACCTTCAAACCTCGGATTAATTTACGTTTTCCTCCTAATAATTATAAACCATTGATGTTTATTATAAAAACTTTCGGCACCAACCTGACAGCAGTTATGCTTCATTGTCTTTAATCCAAACACTGCATGAAACATAATTAAAGTTTCATGTAGGATTTATACCAGTTATGCTCTACATCAATCTTTCTTTGCAGTGTTATAGACTTTAGTCAAAACATCACGGTTCAAAGCTCACCCCACACTGGACGGCAGACTCTAAAGATGAGCACCACCTCGCTGGAGGTTCGGAGCAGGACGGGGACAGAGCCCAGCCGGACGGAGCGCTGACCCAGACCGCCAAGAGGAGCGGCAGCAGGACCTTCATCTTCAGCTGCGGTTCAAGTTGTCGCCTAACTTCTCTGTTTACCGCAGGAGACCTCCGACACCGCAGCGATTCTCCACTTTAAATACAACACCGCCGCTTCCTTGTGAAGGCTTCCGATTATTTGATTGGCTGTTGCATCCAGCGTCACTTGTAACCAGCAGAGAAGCCAAAAATCCAGAAATCTCCCCTGCTGCTTTGAAGAAATAAGATTTCCTAAGAATCAGCGGAATGTCTGGACGTTTATAAACAGTTCCTGAAGCTCCATGCAGGTTGTAAAGGTTCAGCTGTTTTGCTAATGTTTAACTCACCTCGGTATCCATATTGTAAAAACTGGCATGAGTCAGCAAATCACATTTGATGTGATGTTTCTGAATGTTATGTTACAGCATGTAGGTCAGTGTCACATGTCTGTACCACAACTTAGTTCCTCATCTCACACATAAAATAATAAAACCTCTTTACAAACTGTAGCACATAATAAACAACTTTGACTGCTGATCCTCACATGGCCATGAAGTAAACTTAGAGATAACAAAAGATGCTGAATCAGGTTTTAATGTGAAGCACAGGTTAAGGAATGAAGCTTTAATTTGTCTCAAAAAAATTATATATATGTATATATATATATCTTCTCCTTTTTTAAAAAAGGAATCCAAGCAATATATCAAAACTATTCATATCTAGAATTGCGCTGCTTCAAGGTGACTGCATTTTGGAGTACCTCTGGTAGCTTTTTCTGGTTTTTTTTATTTAAGAGAACTGTAGTTCCCCAGTTTTTGGATCAGAGTTTCATTTTTCTTATTTTTGTTCCCTTTTTTTGAATGCTGTAAAACTGGTGGGTTTTTACTGATATTTTTGTCCTTTTTTGGAAACTTGTTGAGATTCTTAACCACAACAACCATGGCAAGTCAATTTTTTTTCACCTAGTAGCTCATTAACATCTCTGAAGCTGAAATAATACATTAACTGCAAGGATAAGAGAGAGGAAAAAGACATTGAAACCATCTCTTCCATCAATCATCATGGGCAATGTGAGATCTTTAGGAAACAAGCTGGAAGAACTCCAAGCCCTAGCAAGGACCCAGCCAGAATATCGGCTACGCAACATTATGTTTAACTGAAACATGGCTGCAGGATCACATCTCAGTCTCCTGCGTCTCTCTGCCAGGCTTTCTGACCATATGAGCAGACAAGAAGACCGGCAAGCTCAAAGGAGGTGGGTTAGCAGTGCTTGTGAACAACAGATTGTGTCATCCAGGGCATGTTACCGTGAAGAATCATCACTGCAGCCCAGATATTGAGCTCTTGGCAGTTACACAGCCCCTTTGTGGCCAAAGTGTTAAAAATAGCCTGCTAAAGCACCCTATGTGGTAAAGTCAGGTGATTGATAAGGAAAGGCTCACAGCTGTCCTTATACATTTGTTACTCAGTGGGGATGTGATACAGTGTAAAAAGAAAATAATATTGTTATTCTAAACAGATTAATATTCAAGCAGGGTTTAAATGAAGACCAATTATTTTTGGAGGGGTCTGTGTTAAGGAAAATTCTGGGAAACCCTGAGCTGGATTACTCAAACCATCATATCTAATCTGCACTTAGATATTCTTTTGTAAATTAATGTTGTCTTTGAGGGCTGTGCTATGGATGCTTCTACTTTGTTCTTACAGCTCAGTCATTTTGTATTGAAGTTTGACCCTTTGTTAATAATTTTTTGACATTAAATCAAAGGGTTTTTTTTCAATTTCTAAACACTTTTGTCCTTGCTTAAGTCTGGTCCCTCACAAATGGGCTTTAGGACAAACAGGTGATTAGTAATTATAAGTGATGGAAATTATGATATTTTGCACTTTGAAAATCTCACAACATGTTAGCATGTTAATCTCTCTTTTAGAGTTAGCACAAAATATACTCAAAATATACAGTCTAAAATTATTATTTTCCACATGATTGGTTAATTCAAAGAAAATATGTGGTGTTGCAGACCATTGTGGTGACAAATAAACAAAAGTAATAGTTTCCTTCCCTTCCATGGAGCTAACGGAGCAAAACTACTGCGATCCATGTGTTTTCACATATGCTTTGAAAACATTTGAAATATGATTAACCTCATTAATGAACTTGGAACAACCTCAGAAAAAAAGAATGTTTTTTTTCACACCGTTACGGTGGGATACTGTGTTTGGAAATTTTGAGGAAAGAGATAAACTTCATACAATAAAGTCGCCACTGTGAAAAAGAAAAAAACAAAAAACAAAGCAGGACTGCAGGATTCAGTTTAAAATCTTTTATTGTCTTTTTGAAATCTTTGCATTAATCTACAGAAAGATCCGTACAGTTTAAAGAGTACCTGTCTGAGGACAAACAACTCTGTGGCAAGCTGTACATGAGCAAGAAAGAAAGAAACGTCGCATCTGAGTTTTAGACCAACAGGAGGATGGCCTCTGTGGGCTGCAACAACAGCTCTCGCTCTGCTTTCAATTGCACTTTGGTGAAGAGTAGCTTCATGTGACTCCATCCAGTTAGTATTGTTCAGAAGCTAATAGTAGGTGTTATCATCATCATTACTGCGTTAGATTCTTTAATTATAACTCACAATTTAAACATCATTACCTTGGAACGAAAGCATGAGAAAGGAGTTAAAAGGTAAAACAGAATTTTCTGATTAAACCTAAAGCAAATAATTTGTGTAAAAAAAAAACTTGTCTTAAGTGTTTCATATCATCATATAAACTCTAATAACAAAGATAACCTGAGTAAATTGAAGTTTATCTGAGCATTTTGGCAGAAAAACACTGATAACTGGGGATAAATATTTACCAAACTGACCAGCCAGTCTTTGCAGAATCCTTTAACCATCTTTAAGAGTCATTGATGAGACCTTATTTATTTTACTGTATTCATTTTATTTCAGCCAATCAGAGATGGACTTGATCTAATGTTTTGGGTAATTTTTCCTTTCCGTGTTTGTGTTTAATGTAACAGACTGAAGGTTGAACCTGAGGAGCAGAGTTCTCGGTTCACTGCGTCACCTTTGGGTCCAAACCATCACGCTTCCACCCTGTGAGGTTCTACCCATGAAACGCAGTTAGCTGTAAACCACAGTTAAAAGGACGCGCTCCTTCCAAACACTGCGCATGTTTGTCTGCTCACTAATTTTACTAAACCATTGAGGATCATCAGGATGATTCTGGCTCTTTGTTTTCTTTGCTCACAGCGCCCCCTATAGATCACATTTCTCCCTCGTCCTCAGTGGGTTCCATCACAAACTGTGACTTTAACCTGCCGTACTTTGGATAATCTGCTCATGTTAAGTTATATTCTCAGGTCGGATGGCCTTTAGATACCTTCACTGGGACACTTATATGACAGGCAGTTTTAGGTTTTCTTCGTTTATGTGAAATGAAAACACAAAAGAGCACCAAGCGTACTCTCTTGGTTCCAATGATCGCTACTCGCTGTCCGTCTCAGATAATCCCACTAATAGAAACTGCATTGTCACAAAAAAAAATTCTTCTGCTCAACTAAAGTCTGTAAAACGTCTTCCAGCTTGAAAGCTCCACCTCCCTCCGGGAAATAAAAGCCACACTGATTCTCTTCCAAGTGGCTCATTTAAATTGTCCATAGGTTTAACTCTAAAATTTGAAATAGTCTTTGCAGACATAAAGTTTTACATGTAATGTTTTTAGTTTTTTATCTCCTAGAAAAACAGAGATTATTAACGTGAATTGTGACTTTCTTGGTGAAATGAAGGTTTATTCATAATAAAATGACAGTAATCAGGGTTGGTTTTGCCAACGCATCAATTAACATTGATGAACAACATGATTAAATCGATCTGAATCATCATCCTTCAGATTAGAAATTTATCAATACAGGCTTTTGAAGGCTGATGCTAATTTCTTTCATGACCCAAACTTATAACAATAAAATCAACAGGATCGACAGCCGATGTGAATTCGGTTTTCTCTATGTCTAAGTGATTTTTAAAATATTTAAACACATGAAAATGCTTCTTCATTATAATTTTTACTGTTTAGTTTCCTTTCTCTAAAGGATTTCAACACTCCTTACTTGTTGATCTATGACCCTAAGTGGGGTCATGACCCCAACTTTAGGAATAAATGGTCCAACTGATTCCTGATATGTGCTGTCGATTTTCTGGGGCAGTTTATAGTTTTAAAAAATGACAAAAGTACAATAAGTGTTACGCAAGTCTCAGTAAAAAAACAAACAAACAAAAAAAACAACGGCCTTTAAAGCTAACTCGTCTGTCTTCAAAAAAAACAAACAAAAACCCCCATAGATGTTTACATTTTTTAAGAGTTTGGTTCTAATTTCTGGACTGAGTCGGTTGCTTTTTCAGTAGACATCATGTTTCAGAGTCTATATATTCAACCAAAGGATTAAATTAGTTGACGATTGTTTCAATAATCGATTAATCTCAGTTTATCAGTCCAGCTCTATTTCAGATAGGCCTTTATTTTAAAATTCAAACTATAGTGAACAGTTGATTTGTTATCATAATTACAAAAATGCTGTTTTTGACTGAAATTTCTGAAAGATCTTAGACAAAAAAAAGAAATCCATTCATATTTATCAGAATTTTTGCTGAGTTTATCAAAGTAAATAATAATATTACAGCATATTGGTCTCAGGCCAGCGGATTGAATGGAAACTGCACCATGACAAGCTGTTAGACGTCGATAAAAATCATATTTTATCCAAAAATCTTGATAACATGTGGTGTCGAGATAAAGCCGGTGATTTATTCTACAGCCAATTTAAATGGACTCATCTGTCCTGAACATGCTATGATTTAACTTGTTTCAGATAAGTTCAGGATGAGATAAGGTCAAGTTCAGATGACGTCTTAAAAAAAAACACTTCTTGTATTTAATCAGTTTATCTTTGATAATTTGTGATGATATGATAAGAAATAAAGAAAATCAGAAGAACCCTATAAGAAGGACTCTGTATACAGCCTCAAACTTACAGTCAACCAACCTTTTTAAGGAGTAAAAATGTGAAAAGACTGAAAAAACAGGCAGAACAGGAAATGAAAGTGCAGTTATCATCATATTTTACACACACGCACAAAGTGACATTATATGGCTACGTTTTGGTCTTAGAAGAGTGAGCTAACCAACCAAAAGATAACCTAAGTCAGGCTTTCATCTGAAGATCCTTTGCTGTAATAGTGCAAAAATAAACAAATGGATTATTCCTGAATTTACAATTATTGTACTGGATTTGTACTCAAGTATGTTCGCCATCAGCGGCCGTGTTTTTTTTTTTTTTTTTTTTCCTTTTTAATTGTTCACAACATTTCTGTACAAACTCCTGAAATTCTTTGTAGTGACCTTTACTGATAAAATCCACCAGACGGAGTCGCAGTGAAACTACATCATGGTGAACAACAGAGACAGCAAGAGATTCATCAGGGTCTCGAGTTCAAGCATAAAAAGGTTCAGTGTGAGTCGAAGTAGTCAGCAGGTAGAAGGTCTGGACTCATGGTTAGCAAAGGACAGAAACTGTACTGATGAGTTCTGAAAACAGGAAAGGTTTCAACCGAGTGACAGAAAACAGGAGAACAAAGCAGTCATAACATCTTCAAGTTTACAATGAAAATGGAAATAAAAGTATTTTTATATATATATCCATCTATCACAGCCACATGGAGGGAACGACAGACCGATTCTCAAGCTCAACTTTACTATTTGGTTAATTACATCTTGTAAACATTTGCTTTTGTTGTTTTTTGTCTGTATAGAGAAGATATATCAAGCTAGCTTATTTTATTCTTTATAGACTCTGTAAGTTTCCGTTAACAGATAATATACTGTATACATACGTATGTAGATAAAAAAAAAAAAAACACACGGATAGAAAAAAAAAAAAAATCAATCTGCTTTTTAAAAAAGCCAAATAATAATAAAAACACAAACAAATAAAAACACTAAAAGCACCGTGAAAGATCATCCTAATGCCGTCAATGATCCGAGCATAAAACAGCAAATTTCTTTTTTTTATTTCCTCGTCTCTTCTGGCCTGTGAGGCTGAGTTCAGTCGACCTGCTGAAGCAAACCGCTAATCTCATCACAACCCGATCCAGGAAGATTATTGCGTCTAGAAATGAGAACAATAAACAACTTTCCTGCTGTTTTAAAAACAGCCAACCTGAAGCCAAAAACACAGATTCGCTTCAGCAAATATTAATAATAATAAAGCACCTAGTATTCTCCATAATACTTTAGATGAGCTTCAGCTACTAATCTGGTTGCTGCTGCTGGAACAGGAAGGATGACTAATCTAAGGAGGAAACCAACAATTATTTTAATTTATTAAATCATAAATTACATCCATTAATAACCAGATAGCTAAAGGTGCTTAGGAGGAGATTTTTTTTACAGAATTAAAGGCAGTCGAAGCTAAAACAACTTTAGTTCTAGTTATAATATTTTTACAAATAATTGTTTTTTTATGATCTTAAATGCTAATTTTATGAAGTTAAATGGTTGAATATCTGGACTCAGTTGCTTGTTCTTTGTTTTAGAGTCTTTATACGCAACTGAAGCAGTAATCGATTAGTAAATTAGTTGATGATTATTACAATAATTAATAGTGATTTATGCAATGACTTGTTCCAGCCCTCGTTTAACCTTTAATCTGTTGTTTTTCATTTATATTTTTAAGCACATTGTTATCGGCCCATTAATGTAACCTGAGCCGATATGAAACCAATATTTATTTTCATGTCGTTCTGATGGGATTCACCTTTAGAAAAGCTTTCATTTCTAAATAATTAACTGTAAATATCTTGATTAGCATCGTTCTTAAAACTTTATGACACAACAAATACTCTCAGCTTTTTCCTTCCACCTGCTGTTTTCACTTTGTGTCCAGATGGTGAGAGAATATGACTCAAAAGAGACGAGGCTAAACGCTGCTTCTTTGCAGGAATTTTTCCAGCTAAATAGCAGTGATTAAAAAAAAAATCTACAAAACAGAAGAGAGACGTTTTCTTTGTGACACATGAAGCTTCACTTAACGCAATTCATCATTTATCTGCACATAAATCTCCTTTAGAGAGAGTTTCAATCCAATAAACTTTAATGAAACTGAACTCTATCACTGGATTTGTAGGGTTACTAACTATGTCCTTTTATGTTGCTCTAAATCTCCTCTACAACGACTCTAAAACTCTCCTGAATCACATCCAGGCTGGATCATATCAAGGCTTAGGGCAATAAAGGATCCAAAACGGCACAAATCCAAACTAAAGAAGCAGCTACAACAAAACCTCTGCTATCTGCAGCTATCAATACCCACTCAGACTCAAAAACACCTTCCAAAAGTTCAGATATTGGTTTTCTATAAGGCGAAACCAACACGTCAACTTGTACAATGATGCTGTGTGGACAGGAATTGCATAAATGAGCCAGAAGCTCTCTTCTCATTTTGTTTGATACAAAACAAACCAATAAAAACACTGAAAGTACATACTGCACACTTTATACTCCAATAAAAAAAGAAAAGCAAAGAAAAGTCAAGTAGCTGCAATATACTGTACATTATGTTCTATAAAAACCATTAGTGATGAAGCATATCTGCTGTGTGATGGTTTCAGAGTGCTGGACTGACATAAACACGGCGGCGTTGGTCCACCAAACTAAAACAAACAAAAGTTCTGCTCCCAAAGCGTAGAAACGGAAACATGGAGGAAGGCTGCATGCGGAGGGGGGCGGGGGTGTCTGAGCAGTCATCATCATTACCTTCAGTAGTCAGAATCCCAGTAAAGACTCCTTACTGTTACTCATTAACACTTTATCTGAATTGATTAAATCCTGTTTTATTCACTTTATTTAAACTGTTTTGGGTAAATTTTCTACCTTTTTTTGTTTTTGTTTGTCTGGGCAACTTTAACAACCTAATGTGGCGTCTGTGTGCAGTCGGGAGCAGCTGAGGTGTTATTGTTTCTAATGATCATGGAGATAAAAACATTGAAAAGATCTGTTTTTGTCAGTTTTAGGGTGGAAACAACCAGAGGAAGTACACTGCATGTGATTGGTTAGTTTTCAGGAAATCCCGCCTCTAGATGGCACTATTTTCTTCCCAGTTGCAGTGATTAACGTTAGCAAAGCATCTTTAGGCTAATCATGAATCCTGATTTCGTACCAACAACCATCTCTGTCACTAACTGACAACTTTCAAACACAATGTTTGACACAAAACTCTTGACTCTTGGGGAGAACAGCTATTAGCCTGAAGATGTTCTGCTAACCTTACTAGCCGCAACTAAGAAGGAAACGGTCCTGGCTAAAGATGCGGGATTTCCTAAAAATCGACAAGTAGAGCAATAGAGACATGATTCATATGTAACAGGCACATTTTTCTTGTTTTGTTTTGATGGCATATAGTACATTATTCTGTGCATTTTGAGCTATTTATGAGGGATCTGAGTTAGCATTGGAAATGTTAGCCTAGCTGGAAGATTAGGAGGATTACAATGAGTTTTTCTCAAGATCAGTGAATGCAAGAAAGCAGTAAGAGATTGCAGCAAACATTCAGTGTTTTCTAAGGAGGCATGCCAGCTGTTCATACAGGCTGCTACTTAACCCAAGCAGAAAGGAGGTAATGTAATCAAGTTAAGCACAGGTACTACTTGCTCTAATGACCTGAAAGAGGCTGTTATTTATTACCAAAGGATCCTGTGTTAATAAGTTATGATCAAAAAGATACGATTTGCTTGACTTTTACACTTTGAAGTGTAAAAAAGAAGAGAGATACAACAGTGGGTCTAAGATCTGCTTTATAAACCGTGCTGGTGTTGGTGTTAGTTGCCTTTTGCTCAAATAGAACCATCCACTGATGGTAATATGAACCAGATGAGGTGTTTATTTCAAAAATCAAAACTTTGCCTGAATTGTACTAAGAATCAACAGCAAACCAAGAAAGTATTTTTTTTTTTTAATTGGGGTTTTCTGTTCTTTATGCAACAGCTTGTATTTATTTATCAAACTGGGAATTCTCTGACAGCTGTCCACATCTGGCCAGACTGCTGCTACTCGTAGAACTGGACACAACCCCAACCTGAAAAAGTCTAGGAAACACAGAAAGGGATTCCTTTAACTTTGGAGGCTATCGCAGAACTGGACTAGACTAAGATGGGTATTGTTCACATTTCTAACTCATCTACATAATATTCAAAGATATGCCATAGAGAGAGAGATAAAACACACAAGGCTGAAGTAAACGACAGGAGAGAACCAAGCTATTGGTATGGAGTGAATTCTATTCCATTATTGTTGCTAGCAAAGAATACGTTTTAATAAAAAAAACAATAAATGCAATCCAGAAATAAAACTTTAAAAAAGGTTTTCTTTGCAGTTCAGTCTACGTTTAATTTTCATTTTCAATATATATCTATTTCAGATTTTATATTTTAAGTTTTCTAATTAAGTTTTTTCACAAAGTACTTCTTCTACAGAATTTGAATTTTTGATTTTTTTCCTTCAAATTTTTTTTTTTCTCTGAGAAATTCCTTTTCAAACGGCATCTTTTGCAAATGCGTTTCACAGATCAGGTTCTCGTCAGTTTGAGCCTGATGAAAACAAAATGCATCTTTGCTCCTCATTCCAGCGGAAAGAGGTGAAGAAAACATGATCAGTTAAACATTAACTGAAAAAAAAAGATTTTTAAAACAATCAATATAAAGACACACACATTTGGAAAAAAGAAAGGAAAACATTTTCAAAAAAAAAAAACTGGTTATTAGAACTTTTTTTAATAAAACAATTTTTAAAATGTAATTTTTGAGTTTTTTTCATTTCTAATTAGAAAATTTGTTTTTTAAATTTCCATTTACAAAACATGTTCTTTGCTTGCAACGATAATGGAACTAAATTCCCTCCATACAGTAGAGCTGAAAGCACAGAGCAGATGTGAGATCCTAGAAACCAGTCATCCTCTCCACTGTAAGACGCTCAGATCTTCTAACACCATAGCTAGGCTCACATACCGGACATCAATTCACTTTAGATATGGCAAATGCATGAAGCATGTGGCACAGAAGCACGGCGGAGATGGCGCCATCTTATGGAGCGGCGCTCAAGTGGCAACAAGAAAAAATAACTCGTCACAACGACAAAAGGCACTTCTGATCTACCTCCGTCAGGTCTGTGTAGCCCTCTGGTCAGAGGCGCCCTGTCGCCTCTAGTTTCATACTTGAGAGAACTGTGCAAATTACTGTAGCGCACCGCCGATCCGTTCTGATTGGGACCCTTCCAGGATCCGTTTAGCTCGGGAAGCGGTGCCGCTCAAACAGCTTTGTTCGACTTGGAAGCTAAGGGTCTTCACCTATCAGTTTCTGATACCAGTTCTTCTCCTGTTCTGGGAGCAAATGACTGGTGAAGATCACATTTTGGAAACATTTCTGAGCTTCAACAAACAGACACAAATCAAAGAGTATCAAACACGGCATCATAAAACAACTCGTCTGCTCTATGAGCCTATACAAAAATATGCATTCCTCAAGAACTGCATTCCTCTGCATCTGAACAGCTGTGCTTTAAAAGTGACCCCCAGAAGTTACTCCATTAGCGCCTCAAAAGCAAACAAAAGGCTACGTTCAAACAGCAGGTTAATTTGATCCAAATCACATCCTTTTGATTACTATCTGATTTTCTTCAGTCTGAAATGTTCATTTCTGATCTTTGCTCCTAAAAAAAAGAAGGAAAAATGCGATTTGAGCAGATTTCAGCCGTGGAACTTAATAAATGATCATGTCGCTGTTTATCTGACTTTAATGTCATTTTCCTTCCCACATCAAACGGGTCACATGATAAACAACCAGACTGGAAAAAAATTATCTCGTGAACAAATCCTTTCACGCATGATTTAATTTGGGTTTCTTACTTAAATGTCCAGCCGTTAGCTAGCAGTGTGAATTGGCAATAGTTCACCAATAGGATGCATATTAAAGTTTAAATAGAATATGATTTATCCTAATATATGCAAATACAGAAACAAAGACGATATATTGTGACTTGTATAATATTTAGTGCTGAAAACCTCAAGAATCGGCTCCTGGTGCGATGCCATCTAGAGGCCGGGGATGTAACTGTTTTATGAAAGAAAATGAAATGGATGTTTTCCTATACAGCTTTTTTTAATTTAAGATCAATTCCACCGTATTTTGAATCAATAACACTGGAATTGTAATGAAATTTAGCAAAATTTAACATACATTTTTTTACACCCTTACAGTATTGACCAATTTTGTCGCACATTTCTAATGAAAATATAGCTGTTGACTACAGTGCTGCACACTGTTGTTAACAGGCAGATGTTTAGAGAATGAGATCTGGATACAATCCAACTGGAAAGAATTTCATTCATGAAGCTCTATCTGAAAAAAATTAAATTCTAAGAAAACAGCAGAGATAATAAGGACGTTTGTCAAAGTTTTTTGTTTTTAATTTCCACTTACAAAACATGTTGTTTGCAATAATAACTTTATGTCTGATGGCGTTTGTTTATCAAGTCGTACAAAAAGCCACAAAAAAAAGGTATTTGAGGGGAGCAAACATATGAACAGATTTGGAATTGAGCATCAAGCCCTGTGTTGTGAACGTAGCCTGTAGAGATCACTGCCCCAGCACAGCACAGCGGCCATGAGCCGACGATTCAGGATCTTGTTCTGTACACGTTTAGTGTTTGCAGGACCAAAGTACTACTCATCAGTGGATTTTTAACCGCTCTCCAAATAAAGAAACAACTCAAACGGTAATCTCCGCGCTGAACGCTTGGCTCGCATTTGATACATCGTCCGCATCCTTCAAACAGAACCAGAGAAACTCTATAAAAGTCGCATACAACCTACAGCATGTGTGTCTAAAGTACACTGTACACGGCATATATTACTGCCTTCTTTTCTCTCGCTTTTTTTATTTTGTACATTAATGTTCTGTAGCTCTCGCAGTCAGAAACGTACTATCTGAAACCGAGCATTTAAGAAATGAAAACAAACAAAAATAATTATTTCAGTACCAAAGATAGAAGAATCACAGAAGTCGATACTCAACGAGCGCCAGAACCAAAGTGAAATAACACACAGAAGAGCACTAACAGTGCCGAGGGTCACCAGCTACGGGTGCTACGGTAATATCACGAAAAATAATAAATAAAAAGAGGACCTAGGTTTGTAATGGACCTGCAATCTAGCGTACTGTCATTCAAAATATAGATTTTTATTTTCTCTTGGCAATACACAAAATATGTACCTTGCATTTGCTCCTATACAACATGTACTGGTTTTCAAAAGAGACCCAGTGAAGGAGCAAGAAAAGAAAGCAGTTGGAAATGACTGATTCTATAAAACAACAGATCTGCATTTATATTTAAAGCTTAGCCTTCCTCACGCTGATATCTGTGCATCTCAACCCTTACATCTAAAGTACCAGATGCCTGCAGACACTCAACGCTGCTCCTGCGGTGCTTCTGTAAGCCTTTACATGAAGCTATATGTTGAAAAATCCTAAATCCAAACCCCTACCCTTTGTTTCCTCTCAGCCCTACAGGTCAAACCGCTTCTTTAGGGATTTAAAAAAACACAACTTGTGTTTCTGAGCAGTTCGTTGAACGTCCAGGGTTGGTTCATACAGAGTTTAACGACAGATATTTAGTACAAAAACCAAAACAAAGAGAAAAGCATTTCTCGTTTGTGTTTTTCTTTTGTTTTGTGCAGTCTTAAAAGACTCCTTTGTGCTTGTTTCGTCTTCCTTTAACACATCTGACTTTCATGTCATTTTGTTTTTCCTATATTGGACACAGTAGGTTTGTTACTCAACGACTGTGATCATTTCAGCTAAAGTACCTGAATCAATAGTGGTGTGCTTATTGCTGGGCCAAGTTTTCTATCAAAGAGGGTCCAGACCAGCGTCCAGTTAGGGAACGATGTATTAGTGTAAATTCTCAATCATCGCAACCACAACAGGCTTGAATTAAAGACGAGCGGACTTTCCCTCAGACGTTTCAACACCTATCCAGGAGTCTGTCAGTTCTGTTGGCTCTGGTACGAGCCAACAGAACTGACATATCAGACCCAAACCAAAAACAGAGACGGTGAGCGCTCCTCACCCGACACTGTCCTGGGTTTACAGAGATTTGGTACATTATTCATGCCGGTTCTACTTCTGGTTCTGGGAGCGGGCCAACACCGGGTAGGCTAGGTTTACATTCAGCTGGTCGTTGTGTTGGGCCAAGGAGACGTTTTTGTAGTGGAGCACCAGCTCTTTGAGGGATGAGTAGAGGTTGTAAGGCTCCGCGAATCCGTAGCCTGTGGCCGTCTTGTAGATGACACAGTGTTTGGTGTCGCCGTCGACGCTGAAAAGAGAGCAGAGCTGATTTCAAGCTGAAACATTAAACAGTGGCAGAACTAAAAGCACACAAACAGCTTCTGGGTTTCTGGTGTCAGAAACTACAGGACTGGTTTCTAAGCTTTAATTGCTGACAAAAACTTATTGTGATATTATTGTTTATGCTTTTATCTGATCTCTTCTGGATCACCGTGACATGGAGTAAATTAACAAATGTGTTTAAGAATGACATCTGTCAGACACAGAAAAGTTATCAACAAAAAAAATGTAAAGCATGCAAAAGGCGGGTCAAAGACGTTCAATAAGGAACAGCAGGTGGTAGTTTTTCTGCTAAGATGAGATACCCCACTTTAGCTAACTTTGTCTCCTTAGCGAATGCTCAGTTGCGCTGATTTCATTATGTCTTGAAAAAAATACATATCTTACAAAATAACATAGTTATTTATATTTAACACATTATTCAACTGTGTTAAAAAGAACAACTTGGAAGGAGATTAAATATAAAGTGTCAAACTTTAGACATGAGTCTCGGCTCCTACTCGACTGTCTTTGTTTTAGATTTAAATTAAGACTTTAGGATAAAGACTTGAAACTTGAATAACGACCACTTGGTCTCTTACACACGTTAGCGGTACCTTAAATGGTAATAAAGGGTACTTCTATGAAGCTAAGCAAGCAAGTGATTAACCTGCAAACACTCTCAGACATTTTAGGGCTTCTTACCTGTTTTCTGTTATTTCTTCAAGAATAATAAGGTATCCTTAGCAATCAATTATTAAAGAAAGAAAACAGTCATTTAATATGCTAGCATCAAGTTAGCATAAACAGACTGCTAAGCAGGACACCAACCAGACTATGGCAGTAAGTATGCAGTCAAGTATAGATTCTAGGCTTGCATCTATTGTTTGGTAAGCGATCAATGTACTGAAAATTGTTCTGATTTATCTAAAAAAATTACTTTGAGTAAATTAACATTTCTAAAATATTTTGAATGTAGAAAAAAAAAGTCCTTATGCACATTTTAAATGAAACACAAACATCAAAAACATTTACCTATATACACATAAATATAATATATAAACATGTTCGTATTGTTTGCAGAATGATGCAAGTTATTGATTATTAAATTAATCTAGAGTTGATTGATCTTATGAATCAACTAACAATTAATTGATAAGGTGCATTTTTTGATTTCACTGAATTAAAAAGGAAATTACATAATGTTTTAAATATTTATTGTGCCAGCTGTATTAAATACTGACTGAATCAATAACAATGTTTTCTTATGTTAACCGCTTAAAAAACATGAATATAATACATGAAATTTTACAATTTCCAATGTATAGAGAAATAAAACGATCACTAACAGGCCGGGTATGTCGCTCCAATATACTGGCCGACTGTTTGCCGCTTTGTTCCACTGAAGCAGAGCTAACTCTGATATAGCTCAGTTTTTAGCGTAATCCAGCTTTGATTGCTGAGAGAAAACTAACAGTTCTGCTGCTCCCCTTTTAACAGTTGGTTCTGGTTGGTCTCAGAGGAAACTTAAGTTCTATGAAGTTCATTAACTCATTGAAGCTTCTCCAACTACCCTGCTAACTGCTAGCATGTCCTCTATGATGCTACAAATATTCTGCATTAATGCTCTTCTCTTTTCTATGATCACATCCTCACCCACCAAACACAGAAGAGAAGTTCTGCTGCTTCCCCATGCAGCACGACTAAACGGACCTATTTAGGTGATAACTAAAGGAGTTTATCCAGTGTCTATATTTATAATCAGACCCACATAAAGTTTATTCTGCAGCCTTGTTTCCATTAATCTCAACATAATCTGGATCCATTCATGCTCTAGCATGCAACCTGTCCAGCATAACTTCTGTAGCAAATGAACAATGTGGATGGAGGCACACAGTGAAAGAAATTCATTTTAAGGAGAACATTATCAATTACTCGGACAGAACAAATTTTAGTCTAACAAACCTTTAACAGACAAGTAATTATAAGTCAGTTGTTTTTTTTTACGTTAATATTTTGTAAAGATACACCTTAATTTTATTACTGCAGCATTTTTACCAAACTTAAACTCATGTTGGGCTAAAGAGGGTATTGCCCTGGTACAACAGCGGCCCCTTCTTGGACGAAGCTCTGTGGGGTTCAAATTACCGAATGTTTTCTCTTTTTGCCTGTTTCCTCGTCTGAACAAAGACCACAAACTAACTAATGTTTGTTATAAACTGAGGAAATAGGAGAGGTTACAGGCTCTGGATTGCTGCTAAGTGTAAAGGTGATAAAATGTATCTCCTATGAGCTACCAAGGTTAAAATCATGTAGGTGGCATTACTTTATCTCTCTAACTTTAATGTGAGACTAGACTGGGACTCTGTGCCAGAGCACACTACACCATTTGTTTTGAGGTCAAGGACCTAAAGGAGACATCCTGAAAAAGAAGAAGACAGACTTACACAACAGAACAGGCATAAGAGCCCTTCTGGGATTGGCTCTCTCTGATGAGAAAGGTTCCATCACATTTGCCTCTCAACATTTCCTCAGCCTGTGAGCGTCTGATGTCGCCAACGTACCACGTGCACTCATCATGGTGAGGTGAGCTTTCATCGTCATCCAGAGAGTAGGAGCTGAAGACAAAAGTTACGCATTAGCTTTCCAAGTCGCACTGCTTGATATCTGCTCCCATTACTGAGCTGGACCTCTTACTCGTCAGCGTCGTTCTTTATGCCCAGCCATTCATTGATCTTCTTCTGCCTCGTCCCTTTCTGTGTCAACCATCTGAAAAAAAAAAAAAAGACATCGCTGAAGATGTCTGCAATCTTTACCTTTGTGAATCCAACCAAAAACGACACGGTGCCCACATTAAGTACTGGTCCCTGATCTTGCGAAGCTGCATGAGATCCGGCTTTAAGCTGTTCATCTTCTTGTCGATTTCCCTGTTGTCAGACACCTGCTCTTTCAGGTCTTGCTCCAGCTTACGCTTGCTGTCATGAATCTCTTTCACGCGGGACCTTAAACGCTCCGAGTTGTTCTGGATTCTAAGTGGAAACAACAGAAAGGTAGAGCAATACTTTGGCATATATATCGTAAACACAATAAAATGAGGATAAATCAAAACAAATGTAAATGACATACTTCTGAATTTCTTTCTCGTTTCCCTCCCGCTGGAATCGCTCCAAAGACTCTCTGCTGTATTTCTCCTGAGTCTCGAACTGTTCTTCAAAGATCTTGATAGTTTCATTGAAAGCTTCGATGGCTGTTCGCTTCATCTGCAGCTCCTGTAGGACAAATATTAAAGACATAATGAGACCTTTTTATTACTAGAACACTTTTAAAAGAAGCATCCGGTCCGCTTATGTAACAACAAGCAAAGGTAAGTAGGATTGGAGCCATTTTAGTCATTTACTCAGTCAATTCATCTGGATGTGATGAAACTGATCTCAGATAATAAATTGGTGTCAGAACCTGTCATTTAAATCACATATCAAAGAGGTTTCTAGAAAAAATGCAAAAATGTGAAATGTCCTGTCCAGGCATGATGCTGAGAAACTAGTCCATGCATTTGTCACTTCAAGGTCTTTTGTAATTATTAATTATTAATCAGGAAATCCACAAACAGGCTGCTTTTCTGTGGAACCAACGACAAGTTTTAGTCTGTGAGGCAGACAACCCGTCTACCATTAAGAGTAGGCTTTTAACTTTCCTATTTGATCAAGCTTATAGTTAGAGTGGCTCAGTTTGTCCTGATTAATCTTCATAACTATGCTGCTATAGCATTAAGCTGCCGGAAGACACAGAGACCATTTTTCCTCACTCTTCTACATTGCATCTCTATTCTCCCATTCTACACAATTCGTAGCCTCCTCTCCACTGGAATTACTGGGTGAACCTGGGTTTTTCAAACACGGACCGACCAGCTAACAATTGGCATTTAGCTCCCTTCCCTATGTGTCTGGTGAAACCATCATGCTAGGTTAGTGTTGATGTCACCAGTGCGACAGAAATCCAGAAAGAAAACAATGGTGATCAACATGTAAGGAAGCCAGGGATTAGTAAGTGTGCTTTATTGTTTCACTTTTCATCTGTCTGAATTTCTCTCACCAGCACTGAGCCATTTTATCAAATGTAAACAGGGTTGTTTTGTTAGATGAGACACGACTGGCGCGGTGTGTTGAAATCAGTACGTTGAGCTCAATGGTAGCACGTAAATTAGCAGGTCGAAGCGACTTTGCTGTTCCCAATGTATGCCGATCTAAGCTAAACCGTTTCATGGCGATTATAACCCGGGTCTGGGAGCTGCTCCTACTGCCACTAACAGCCGATTGTTCCTGGGTTTAAACTGGTTTTTGGCCAGTGGGAAAGGGGTAAATGTCGCTAAGCTTGTTGCTAAGCAGTATGATACCATGCAGTATTTTTAACAATATAAATTTAAAATTAAAAATCAATTTTCCTTTTCATAAAAGATAGTATTCTCAGGGGAAAGCATGCCTTAGAGGAGCGAGGATATGCAGTAGTTATTAATGACGACTAATACTGCCAAAGAACTAGAATATCTATATTTTTACCAGGTTAAAAGGGACCTCAAATTTTCCTGATTGTTACTGTTGTTTTTTACAGTTAGAATTAAATAACATTATACAAGGAAAAACATTTTGCAAGAACATGCTGATATTATTTTTTTACATGTTCTTCATAGTAAAACATTTCCTATTCTGCTGTAAACCAGCAAAACACAGAATTAACCCTTTAACTTCCACCTTTTTACAGCTCGTGCACAAATGAATTGCATATCAAAGGCCTTTGGCCAATAAAATA
>JAUZNJ010042393.1:0-33531 GCA_034780135.1 Jordanella pulchra | reverse complement strand
TTCTCTCTCGCTTTTTTGTAACGAGTAACTAAACCACACATTGAAAATGTATCGGAGTAAAAGTATGCAATTAAGTTTGGAAATATAGTGAAGTAAAAGTGAAAGTTATAAAAAATTTTCATACTCGAGGAAAGTATGAAGTACTCCAAAATATACTTAAGTAAAGAGTATTTTTACTTCGTTACTATACAACACTGTTTCCAAGAAATAAACAAAAGCTTTTCTATTCTATTCCATTCATTCTAAATGTTCTGTATATAGTTATCTTTTTTGTACAAGTTTCACTTATTAGATAATAAATAAAACGATGAATAAAATTTCTGCATCTGCTTCTTGTTTTTGAAATGAACTGTAGTGGTGCATAAAGTATTCATACCATCATGTAGCATCAATGGTTCAACTACAATATCAAAAGCCCTGGACTGCTGCCATTTATGTTAATGATAAAGTTATTCAACCTTCTGAAATGATAAACAAGTGATAAAAATATAAAAACACTACTTTATAAATACTGAACTTCAAATTACAAATTCAAAACTCTTAGCTTTTCTACAAACAACCACAGCAGCTAAATTCTATTTTAGAGTTTTTGTTTCCCTCAATGTGGCGACAAATATCCTCTCCTACTTCCAAAATGTTTGGATAGGTCAAACACCAGCTTTCATATTTCATGTCTACATGCTGTTACCAGCCTCAGTGAGTGTTTGTCCAGATCTGCAATGCGCAGCAGTCCTGTACTGCTGCTGGTCAAACTAATCTCTGGATATAAATAAAGTGATTTACCATCATACGAAGTGATTAATGCTTTATCTCTCCGATGCATCCAACAAACCGTGGTGTGAAGTCCCTCCTGCTGATAGCAGTGAGAATAATAGGGAGGAGATGTCTCTGCAATGTAGAGGATGGGCACACAGAGAGTTGTATACACCACTGAAACTTGACACCCTGTCAGAGTCTGTCACTTAGTGCTACCTTCAAAATTATTTCTGTTTTCTCTCAGAGGCAGTAAGACTCCTACATAACTGTGTTATCGAGATCAAATTTAAGGCTAATGATGCTGCGTCGAACAGTCAGGATATGCAGCACGAAGAAAACGTTGTCCCCTTAACAGAATTCTTCTGTTTGCGTCATACTTTAATCCTTCAAGTCCATCCATCCATTGTCTATACTATGTTTTGTACTGTTCGAGGAAGGCCATTTAGACAAATGTTAATATCAAAAAAATATAATCTGAGTAAATACAAAAAGCAATTCTTAAATGATACATTTAGTAATTAAGAGGACAAAATTTTTTCAAACCATCCTGACCCTTGATGAAAATTTATTTTTCTTGCCTTTTAGAAGCATGAATCAAATGTGATTGACCAAAGTTTCTATTCTTTTTCAGAACCCACATATGTGCCTGATTACTGCCTGGCCTGAATTAAGAATTAAAATTTCCCTTAAATAGAACCTGTCTGACAAATGTGGTTTCTGGAATCTGTCAAAACCAACACACAAATTCTGCAATATAAACATATTTAAGAAGAGATGAGAAACATAATAAATGACCCTTTTTCTATCTGGAAATGGTTACAAAGCCATTTTAAAGCTTTGGGACTACAGTGCTTCACAATAAGAACCATCATCCACAAGTGAACCACATAGAACAGTGGTGAACCTTCCAGGAATATTAGGAAGTAGGAATATTACTACAGGACTGCCTCATCCAGGAAGTCAGCTAGAATGGGATAATACTTCAGCTCATTTAACATCATTGTTTATAATTTCACAAAAACAAAGAGTCAGAGTTAAAATTGAACACAAGAAGAACAAAAAGTCCTCATGATCACCAAGACTTTTAGAAAACGACTTTGTGAACTGAACAGAAAATGTTGGAACTTTATTGGAAGGTGTGGACCCAACCAACCACGTCTGGCATTAAACTAATTCAGCAATTCAAAAAAAGCACATCATACTTGCATTAAAAATGCAATGCTATTGTTTGCCGCTTTAGCACCACAACAGTTTGCTATGACTAATAGAACCATCGACTCTGTTCTCTATGGGAAACCCCTGAAGAAGAATGTCCTGCAGTTAGATTGCAATGCAACTTCAGGTACATTAAAGTTATAACCCAAAGCACATTTTTAGAGCAAGGCTCCGATTGAATAGCTCAGAAAATTAGTGATGAACAAAGGCTTTTAGATTGCCATATGCAAAGTCTGCCTGTAACTCCAAGTATTATGTTATGGTGTAACCTTGAATAAACTGTTCATACTCAAAAAAATACATTCCAGTGTGGCTGAATTAAAACAATTCTGCTAAGAAGAGAGGCCAAAAGTCCCTCCAAAGTTATGTAAAATACTTCCTGTCAGTCAAACATACTCTTGATGGTTTGCATTTGTTGTTTTTTGACATAAATTCATGAAATAAAATCATAATTTGAAAATTGTATTTGTTTATCGCCAGGTTATCTTTGAATGATGATGTAGCCATTTGCTCATTGAACTATTTGCATGGTGTGTGTCTAAAACAACCTTTGCTACCTGAGCTAGAAGAAACCTGACAGAATTCATTAACTGGTCGGTGGAAGTCACCTTAGGACAGGCTTCTCTAAAAGTCCTCCACGGCTTCTGCTTTGGAGTGTGACGCTTCCACAGCCGCTGGAGGGAATGGGACAGGATGGAGGGGCCAGCTCCAGCACAATAGCTAATGTCACAAGTTGTCAGGCAGTCAATAGGAGGGTGGTCTCTGGTGTCTGCATGCAGCCTGCACTGTGCCAGAGCAGCTCTTTTGTTTGAGAGCAATGCCTCTCTGGAGACTGTCTCTGATTATGAAGCGACGAGGGCGCTAAAGGAGTCAGTGACCTGTCCAGAGAAAACTTTATAATCGACTTTTTTTTTTTTTTACTCGGAAAGTACAGTTATATCAGAATCTGTTCCAAAAGAAACTCAAATATATAGAGATATCTATGCTTTTGTTAACTCCATGAAACATGATGATAGGCTGAGTTTTTTTTTATAAATATTTGATAAAATGAAAGAAGATATTAATGTCTTGGACAAGATATTACTTAACTGATTATTTTGTCTTTAAAATTATAACATATTAAATGTTTACATTGAGTTCCTGAAATATTACCTCATTTATATTATAATTGGAAATGTAAAAAAGTTTATTTTTTTACATAAGATATGCTTATCACTATCTTTCAAATGAAAGATATGAACATTGTGTCATGCATTAACACCTCACCCGATACCCCTGATTTTTTATTCAGACTCTATCAACCTACTAGAGTCTGCTAGCAAATAACTGAATCCCCGTATTAATCCAGCTGTTCTGTGAAAAACTCAGAGCTTTCAGTATTCAGGAACATGGCTGATTAGAGGAGCTGAACCGAAGGCAATCTTTGAAGAAAGCCTTTTAGAGGTTTGAAAAAAAGGTGAGAAAGTATGACAAAGGACTCTAATCATAAACATACAGTCAGAGCTAAAATTGGACGCTTTAAATCAAAGACTGTTTCAGAACAGTACAGACAAATTTTCATTTTAGCATCTCCAAATTTGGAGAAATAATTAAATGTGCTCTGTACCAAATCTGAGTTTCAGCTGCTGTTGTAATCACAGCAAAAAGGAGGGCTAAAAAGCTTTAACTTGGTATAGGGCTGAATAATGACACATGCCACAGGTTTAAGGTATTTCCTTATCTAGAAAAAACAAAACATGTTTTTTTTCTGTCCTCTTGATAATTATCTCTGTGTGCTGATCTAAAATCCTATTTGAATACATTAAAGGAACCTGCTATAAGGCAACTTTTACACCAAATCGTGATTCTTTACACTGAAAATATACCTCAGAGTCCTATTTGCCAAAAAATAACCACAGTTTTAATTTGTTTCTTGTTTCTTATTTTCTTTTGTCATTTCATATTTTAAGAAACTGAAAAAACTCCAGGAACACAGACATCTTAACATGTGTCATGGTTTATTACTGTAGTCGTATCTTAAAATTGAGGAACATTTCGTGCTTACTGCGGCTGTCAGCAAGTAAATCTAGAAAAATAAAAGTTTTTTTCCTGTGGTTGTATGTTGTCAAAACTAAACTTGGTCCATACTGCTCAGCTCAACAGAGTTTGAATTGAAGTAATGCACAATACACACAACTGCCAATAAAATAGGAGAACCAATGATTTCACAGCAATGCATTACAACACATGTTATCCAAAGAGAGCTATTTATTGAATAAATGATTTGAAGATACTACTTATATTCTATTACGCAACTTCTAGGAAAGTAGTTAGTTCACTTATTGACTAAACATGTTAAATGGACAATATACAAGGATAGAGAGTTTAAAACATAATAATGATCTTCAAAACAAATGGCCTCCAAATCAGATTCTTCCACATGTGTAACCCAGGATGTCTCTAGTATCATTGCCTTCTAGGCTCAGACAAACTTTCTGACTGAGCTATCTAAATAATTTCTTCTGTTTTTGCTCCTTTGTACTGTTTGAATCTTTCTGTTCCTGAGATTACCCTCATGTATAGCTAACTGTATATTGCATGACATTCATTCCATGTTTGTGCATTTCACTTCATTAGGTTATATTTTATTATGTTTCTATTATTTTAATAGGTTAATAAAATATCCTAAGAATGAATACCTATTCTTATTTCATGCAGCTTTGTGAATCAGTGTTGCAGTAAAACTGATTTTCTGTTCTCTAATAAAACATTATCAACAAATTAAAGTTACATACATCTATGATTAGCAAAACTGCTTCTTCTACCAGCATATGTTTTATCCAGGGATTGAATCTGTAGACCCTAAAACAGGGAGTCAGAGATCTCACCAGGAAAATATTCAAATCAGAAATTTATGAGGAGGCATACCTAACACAGGGGTGTCTGGAAGCACGACCCAATCTGTTTAAAAAACAATTTGGACAACTGCCTCGTCTCTGGGTTGAAGTGGTCTTCCCTTGCTCAGTAAAAGGCAGGGATGACAGACAGGTCTATAAACAACCAGCTTTTATCTCCAGGAGGGAGACATGGCAACAAAGAGCCCAGCTGCCAGGCCATATTCCCTGCATCCCTCTGTTTCCCCCTTTTATCTTTCCTGTCATCACTCCACAGTGCTGAAGTAGAGGCACGAGGGGGTGGGGCGTTTAAATCTCTAGCTTCTTTTTCAATGAATCTTCACCACTGAACTGCAACTATTCCCTGTCACACAGGCTGAACACCCCCAGAAAGGATAGTAATATGAGTCATTTTCTCTGACAGAGAAAAAATACAACATTTTCAACCTTAATAAGTGAGAACGTGTGTGAAGCAAAAATATCAGTTAATCTAATATTGTGTTTTATTCTCTGCAAGAACAACAGCAATTTTTGTCTCTTCTATTAGTTTTAATAATCATAGTATTAATTTATCATAATACTTGTACTTTAAAAACTAAATTTAAAGCAAAAGGAAAATAAAGGGACTGATATAAAATGTTATAACCCCACATTTTAGAATGTTAACATCAATCAATCATGGGAATGCTGGTGTTGTCTTTAAAGCTTCAATATATTAGTCTTTCATCATGAGCAAGAAGGATTTTATGATAAATACTTCAATAAATAAAATAAAACATTTCCTATTTGATATAATTTTGAATGTGTTTATGTATTCTTTATATGGTAAAAACAACTTAAACTAAATATTTATTAAACAAAACTTATTGTATAACATTTTTACTGTCTATACTGGAAGTTCAGGATGGAAGGAGCTATTTAGGTCAAATTTTTAATTTTTATTTTTGAGTTGTTCAAACAATATTCTTTGTTTACTTGGTTGTTTGTATTTCTCACATCGGAAGTTTTGGAGGAAACTGAAACCAAAGGTCAATGCATTTATTAAAAGAACCTAATTTAATCCCTTCAGTTCATCCCCCCCCCCCCCCCACTTAGAGCAACCAGTCCTATCATTAGTGGATGAGTAGCCTAAACCTAAGGTCAATGAATTTGATATGACTTCATTAAATCCCAGATTTTGGGACTGACTTCTGGTCTGTATTTCTGGCATGGATTGTAAAAATGCGGGCACCTTGCCTCTTTAATACAGTATGATTCTGGCTGTATACTGTCTCTGCCAATCATGGGAGAACTGGAGTTGATTCATTTGGTTGGTTTTCTGACAAATCAAGCTTTTGACCAAAGCTTATGCATTTTCTAGGATTAAAATTGGAGTCATCCTAGAGGCTTGATAAGAACCAGCTTTGATATATGTATGGATCCATGTTCAATTAGACTATTGTCTATTAAAGCTAAATTGTGTAGGATGATCAAGAATAAAGTAGTAACAGAGGCTGAGCGTATTATAAACTGGAGGTTTCTGGAAGACCAATGTCATTGTCAACAGTGAACTCAGTTTTATACCCTCAAGGATTGAAAGGATGACAACCATGACATAAGAAGTGGCTGCTCTAAAATTAGATCCATCAAGTTTGATTGGATTTTCCTCACAGGTCGTGCTTTTTGGTTGCGATTTAAAAGAAAATAGTGACAGGAGTCAATCTGAAGATTTCAAACCAAAGAACAGTGCACCAGCTGTTAAACACAATGGTGGTAGTATCATGCCGAGAATTTGCCAGATGCACGGCTAAATGAAACAAACAAATACTGAGGAAGTAATAATCCCAGAAATTCTTTTCTATACTGAAATTCCCCCCTGGGTATCAATAAAGTATATTTGAATTGAAATTAATTGAATTCAATCATCATCCAGGTATTTGTAATTTTTTCAAAGCAGGGTAACATAACAGGGAAATCCCTCCAAATATACATCAGAACTGGTTTTGAAGTTACTTCTGGAATGATTCCAACCTCAAGCCTATTAAAAATATGGATCAACACTCCAAAGCCGAGTCAGTGGCAGGAAACCAAACAAGTTTAAATGAGCTCTACATATTCTGCCAAGAAGGTTGGTATAATATCCTGTTGAAGCTCGTCGCTGGCTGCAAAATCTGGGTAGTTTCTCTGCACCTTGCTACATAATCAAATATAAATGTACAATATGTGGAAAATATACATTTAAAGGAACTTAATGGTCAGAAAAATATAAACCTTTGACTATCAAGTAAAAGGAAATTTGGATGCTTCTGCACAAAAACATTCGATATTATTATCAAGGATTTATCTTTCAGTATCTTTCTGGGCATGCATAAGAATGCTAAGTGAGATAGTTGGCAATAATGTTGAATGTGGAAAATATGTCATTACCTATAATTGAGGTTTATTACTGCGACTGGATGAATTATGACAGTCAGGAACTGGCTTGATGGTTTAAAGTACTTGAATTTTTTTTAAGACACATCAGTAAACAGAGTCATCCACTTTGTTCATAGGTTCTCATAAAACATACATCAGTGTGTGAGAAACAATGCATGAAACTTCACAATAACTGCATGCTTAACAACTCAAGCTGATAAACTCTGATCTGTGAGGATATAATATAACCGTTAAGATGAACTATGCTCCCCCATATTCAAAGCAAGGAAGTAGCCAAGGATCTGGGTCATGGATGTAGAATAACTAGAATAGAATAACTTTTGCTTCCTTGTGCTTTCTCTCATCTACTGATTTGGAAACCATTCTCTTGCTGCCAGCATGACGGATATTTCCCTCATTTTGTGTTTATGCCGTAGAAATGTGTGTCTGTTGCTGAAATTGTACACGTGTGGATAAAGTTGTTCATGACAGAAACATTTTTTATTTAAAAAAACACTTCATGGGCGTGCAGGTGGCGCAGGGGTTAGCGCGCACGACCCATGTATGGAGGCCTTAGTCCTCGACGCGGGCGACCCAGGTTCGAATCCGGCTTGTGGTCCTTTCCCGCTTGTCTCCCTCCCTCTCTCATACCCCCTTTCCTGTCAACCTACTGTCAGAAAAACGAGCCACTAGTGCCATAAAAAGCTCAAAAGAAAACACTTCATGGTCATAGAAATTACTTGGCTCTCACAATTTCAAGTATCAATAAATAAAAATTCTATTAAAATGAACAAATGAAAACACATTGCTTTTCAACCATATTTCAAAATAACGATTTTAGACCTGGACAACAGTGATGTTATGCTTAACTTACTGTTTTGTTGCACAAAGTTTGGAGGCAATCACTGCAATCAAACTGTCAATGAGACTTCTGCTCCTCTCAGCAAGTATTTTGATCCACTCCTGATGAGCAAACATCTCCAGTTGTCTCAGGTTTGTAGGATGCTTTTTCCAGGCAACATGTTTCAGCTCCTCAAAAAAGATGCTCAGTAGGATTTATAGAAAGTCATTACAGAATAGTCAAATGTTTCCTCTTAGCCATACATGGATGTTTTGGGTCATTATCTTGCTGTAGACTCATTGGTTTTTGACTGAAACCAAGCTTTCTGACACTGGGCAGAAGATTTCTCTCTAGAATCAAGAAAAGTCTTGAGATTTCATTGAAACCACAGAGAATAAAAACACTCTGTGCAAGATGAAGCAAAGCAGCCCCAGAACATGACAGAGCCTCCTCCGTGTTTCTCAGTAGGAACAGTGTTCTTTTCCAAATATGCTTCATTTTTCTGCCTGTGAACATAGAGCTCATGTGCTTTAGTAAAAAGTTTATTTTTTTCTCATCTGTCCATAGGACATTTCCCAGAAGCTTTTAGGCTTGTCAACATTAATTTATATGAGGGTTTCCCCTTTAAGTAGTTGCCAAATTGAAATTTCTAAACTTTATATTTATTTTAAGAATTAAAGGAAATATAGGTATATTATGAATTTGTGACAACATTTATAACAGTCAAAGGTAACAGACCTGAAACAGATGTAATGGAAACAACAGCTTGCCAAAGGTTCCTAAGTTCATATTGAATGTTTATAAACTGGAACTGAGGGAAGGCACATGCTGTCTTGGCTGTGTACATACTACAAATGTTTTGTTGGATATTTGCAACAAGGAGTTATAGTTTGTTTTTAACAGTGGTTTCCTCCTTGGTTGTTTCCCATTAAGTGCATTTTGGTTCAAACAATGACAGATGGTTCGATCTGACATTGATGTTCCCTGAGCTTGAAGTTCATCTTTAATCTCTTTAGAAGTTTTTATGGGCTCTTTGGACAGCATTCATATTATCTTTCTCTTTGATTTCTATACATTTTCCTCCTGCAGGCATATCCCGGGAGGTTGGCTACAATCCTGTGGATCTTAAATTTCTAATTGATACATGCGACAGTAGTTACATGAACACCCAACTATTTGGAGATGGTCTCATAGCCTTTACCTTTAACATGTTTGTCTATAGTTTCCTTTCTAATTTCCTGAGAAAACTCTTTCCTTCACTTCTTCTGGTCCATGATAAGTGTGGTACACATCATATCATCAAATAGTATAGTGACTACCTGTAACTCTATATTTAGGCCCACTAACTGATTACAAACACACCTTGATTTAACATGTTCATTTGGTCACATTATTTTTGTCTTTTCTTGGGGTACTATCATTTTCTGTCCAGGCCTGTTTCATTAGTTTATTTTTTATCATTCATTTATTATTTTTAGTCATTCTATTTAGGCATGGTTGAAAAACAATGTCTGACTTTCATCTTTTCATTTTATAGAATTCTTATCTATTACAACTTTTGTCAGATTTAAGTCATTTCAGTGACCATTGGGGGTTTTTATTTCATTATATAAGGGGTTCCAACAATTTTTCTCACTTGTAGACATTGTCAAGTGGATTCTTGTGTTACATCAAGGTACAATCACATGTTTCTCTTTCAGAAGTGTAATAAAAGGGAATCCTACTAAGAAAATAATATGTAGATAAAGTTAGAGTCCACTTGTCCCTTAAAGGGAGGTTTTAATTTCCATCATAACAACTCCCTAATCTGTATAGAATAACAAACCAATGGATTATTAATGAATGTGGAGGCAATATTAATTATAAGATGAATCCTCCAAAAAGGCCAGAATTAAAAAGGATGGATATCTGTATGAGATGCTGACTGACATATTATACAATGCCTTCAACTAGCATTAATAGAGCACCAGTGCTTGCATAAATTTTGGGAGTAAATATAGGACAACTTGCAAAAGTATCTATATTTAAAATCTTTAAAATGACCGGTTAAAAGAGCCATGTATCATTTTCCTGGCACATACAATTAGGGATTTCTTTATGTTGGTCAAACACATTGACTCTAAGTAATACATTTTTGAAAAGTTCAAACAGTTTGGAACCATTGTAAGACAATTCATAAATTTGTGTTCTTTTTTTTTCATCTATCTGCATACATTTGAAATCACTACCAAGTTCTTTGAAAGCTTTCTTAATTCTGTGCTGCAAATCTTCACTTTTTCCATTTTAAATCAGTTATTCCTTCCACAATTAGTCTGTGAACCTTAACTCTGTATGGAAAAGAATTCATTGCTCATACATACCTCCATCTTATTAAGGGACACCCAGCAGTCTGAGGGGAAGTCCTGCAGCATGGGAACCAGGAACTGTAGGCAGCCGTCCCAGTGACATAACAGCAGCATCATGCCGATCAGGTTGATAATCCGCATCACCGCGCTAGCCAGGTCGTAGGTCATATGGAAGATCTGAAGTGTGACCATTAAACGGGAAAAGGAGTGAAAGCAGATGTAAGATATACCAAGAAGAAAATTGGTGTGAATTGTAACCATGAAACTTAGTAGCTTCAGTCACTGCCTTATAAACTGGCATCACACTCAACTATTTTGGATCATGCCATGTTTGATTAATGAGCAAAGGAAGTGATGAACCATCAGTCCCAACTCAGACACAGCAGGAGCGGGCAAGACACTTTTCACACAGAGATATATGACATTAGTCAGAGTCTCTGACAAAACACAAGGTCCAGTCACAGCCATGTTACACTCACGCAAGCCTGCCAGCACAGAGATTCAACTAACGGTACAGACATATATGTCACCACATAGACATACACTCATCCAGAGAGTGATGGACAGGAACCATGATGATCCTGAAGAACTGATAGTCTGGGTCGTCTCACACATCAATCACCCCCATTCTCTGTGAAGTCAGTCAGACCAATCATCTAATGCCTGAATGACCTGAAGAAATCTCACAATGATGCGGCCCAACAGTTTAAAGTTTGCCTGAATGCAAAAATAATTTAGCAAGAGGTGTAAATGTGTGATGCTGACAGCCCCTGTTCACAAGAAAACACGTGTGACTGTCTGATGGAGTCGACTCTAAAGGAAGTGGGTCACTTCTTACTCAGTGCAGCAAAGATAAGTGATACTTTGAGATGGAACTGATGGCGAACAACAGTAGACATGAATCACATGCGCTGATCTTTCTAAATGCAGCTTTAACCTTTATGAGGTTTTCGCCGTCAGTTTCTATCAGTCAGGAACTGAAAAAATGGAAAAAGTGGTCATATTTCATCAGGATGCAAGAGGTGACACTCTGCCGCATACAGCTGAAGATGTTCAGCACCACGGACAGCTCTAAAAATGCTGGAAAGACTAAAAATGGCTTCGGTCACAATCGCAACAATTTCCTATTGAACTTTGAAAAGATGAGTTCAAAAATTAGACATATAAACTGCCCAACTCCTGCACTTTCTCAGTAACTGACCCGCCATCTAATCGTGCCTCATTTTCTATGCATGCCATGTATCACTTCCCATCATGCAACACTTTTTTTATATGTGTGTGTGTGTGGCGGGGCTATCACATCGTATCTCCAGAAATCCAATTATCCAAAGGTCAAGTGAGCAGCCAAGGCTCACTGTGCCGTTCACTGCTGCAAAATGCCAACACTACCGACACTGGCACTGACGAAAAGTGGAACGATCTTATGACTCAACTGGACAGCTTCTGTCCCAGTCTAAGGCTCTCCTTCAGAGAAGGGTGTACTGTAAGGAGACACCTCCACCTACTGATAACTCATAGTGTACCTAACATTCAATGACTTTGCTATATCTTCTGGTGAAAGGTCTGGCTATAGAAATCTATCTAATAAAGGTGATATAAGTTCAACAAAAATTATTTAACTTCTTTGAAAAATACCAACATCTAAATATCAATTTGTTGGCAATAATTGAACCTTAGATTTTATGTGCATTGATAAATTAAGATCAAACCTCTCCATTATGGAAAAAGGGCCAGTATAAAGCTTAATCTGCAAGCACATGGAGTAAGAAACTACAGACCTTTTTTATTGTTTTTTAACCTCCAGACCTCTTAACAGATCAGAGGAGGTTGCTTTGGAACCACCAGCTAATTATATTTTCAATGTCTAAATATAGCGATTCCATCTCACTGGAATCTGTGTAATATTTCCTTTTAGAAACAATTTCCTTTTAGAAACAATTGGGGACAGATTTGTTAAATATATATATATAGAGATTATAATTATCACAGAAAAAGAAATATTAAGCTCAATATAAAAACCACATACAAGCGGTAATAAAAGAAGGAATTAACATTGTTTGAATTCCCCCTAAAGGAATAAAAGAAAAAAGTATGCTTTGCTCATGACAATAAAAATAACCCACACTCTTGAAATATTTGAAAATGAATTTTCCACTAAAATTTAAGCCCCATTCCTAATAAGTTTGCCTGTTCTCTGATAACTTTTAAGATTTAAGATTACGTTTAAGTTTTAAGGTTATTCAAATAAATTGAAATTTGTTATCTTGTTATTATGTTTACCTTTTATTCTTGATTTTTAAATATCCATCCAACAATCCATCAATCCATATTCTATAGCATATTGATCTTTGCAGGCTCACAGACAAACCAACTAGCGATCAGATACACTTATAGAGTCTATTTACAGACAAACATTTATCATTCTTGATCAAACTTCTGTTTGTGATTAGCAGTTCTAGAGTTTTGTGAGCCCAATAAGCTTGCTTTCTAATAGACTTACATGACCTCAATGACCCTGTGATTACTTTAGGAAATCACAAAACTGCAGCTGATCAAGCAAATATGCATCTAGAGGAAATTTCAAAACCTCCCAGTCAGCTTTCTTTACAAAGGAAGGAAAACTTTATAAAATATATTCAGAAAATCTACACTAGTTTTAAGTAGCTTTTTGTATGTGTTTGTTAAATTATTCTTTCATATCGTTGTGAATATTATTTGAAAGTGAAGGTTTTGTTTTAAGGGTTCCTGGCATAAATGTGCAAAATATTTTAACCTTGTTTGTTTCATACGTAGAGATGGGGGGAGAAACATCAGCAAAGAAATTAAACTGCAAAATAATTGTTGTCTGAAGACCGATATAGACTATGCTGGTTACCTTATAACATATATCATCTAAATTCTCCATCACTGTATTTCTTCATCATATTTGTGTCTATAAAATGCACGGTCAACCAAGCTACGCCAGTGTCTAATTCATTACTGACATGTCTAATCACAGTCAATGGACCCCGCAGTGCTGATTATTATCATTATCCTGCACCTCTGCTGCTCCACCTGTGGTGCCTTAATTGATTAACTATGTTTGCCCTGATAATAGGCTGCTTATTACACTGCCTGATGCCACTGGCAGGACTGCAAGGTCACTGATGCAGATGTACAAGAGGGTACAAACCATTTTTTGTTGCAAATGCTCTAATTTCCTTTTAATTTTGTGTCTTTGTTTGTTCTCAGATTGGCAAGTGCCAGCAACAATAAAGCTGCATTCAGGTGAAGGAGCCCAGACTACTTGGAGCATATGGAGAGGCAGATTGTTCACTTGGTAATGAGCCAGTACTAGCTTATGGAAGACAAATCAGAGACCATGTATCCTAATCTAGAAAAGACATACTCTCCTATGTATCTGTCAGTGTTATAATCAATATCTACAAATCTATAAACTTGCCTTACCTCTTCCCATTGGTGAATGTAGCGTATCAGTCTGGAGAGCCTGAGCAGCCTCAGAAGACTTAGGATCTTGGTGAAGCGGACAATCCTCAAGGCCCTAGCAGTCTTGTACACCTCAGAGTCGATCCCTTTCTCCACTATAAGGAATATGTAATCCACCGGGATGGAGGAGATAAAGTCTACAATAAACCAAGTTTTTAAGTACTTTTTCTTTATAGTCTCAGGGTCCAAAATAATGTCTGAGTTGTCCTCAATGATGATTCCAGTGCGAAAGTTAAGTACCAGGTCCATAAGGAAAAAGGTGTCGGAGACCACATTGAAGATGATCCAGGGCGTCGTGGTTTCATCCTTGAAAAAGGTGATGCCCACAGGGATGATGATCAGGTTGCCCACCATAAACAGCAACATTGTAAAATCCCAGTAGAACCTGTGCCATTGTAGAGGTGAGTATTGTGTGGTGGGCCATAGTAAGGGGAAAAGAACAAGAGAAATAGAGTCAGAGGACAAAACAAAAAGAGTTTAGCTACACAAGCTGTTTTAACTCAGGGCGGAAACTTGTGGAATTATATTTTCTTGTACAGACATGCCGACATTTAGTTGAAATCCAAATTCTTCTTCAAAAATTTTAGCTCACTATCTACACTCACCAGGCATAAAATATTGACCACTGTCAAGCTAAACAAATGAAAGCCATTTTCTTTATGTCATTGAACCTTTTATTGGTAAGGATCAATTATTCAGCAAGTGAACATACTATCCTTAACAACGTGGGAAATGTGAAAGTTTGATTACTTGAGGAGGTTTAATAAGGACCCAATTTTAACACCTAGATAGCAAGATCAGTAAGAAAATCTCTTAAACCTGAGGTTTCAGGGATTTTGGTCTGTATCTTTTAAATTGGTCAAAAGAGAAAAGTGAAACAGAGACAGGTTTATTGATACTGTAAAAACCAGTCAGGTTGACCATGTACTAATGTCAGAATTATGTATTTAGTTATACACAACTGTTCAACTAACTTTGAACTGAAATTTGAAAATATACTCATTTGCCATTCTTCAGGTTTATCAAAATCTGCACTTTAGAATGATTTCAAATGTTTCATGAAAAAAAGTAATATTCTGCTTCATTTAACCTTGAAAGAGGTTTTCAAATGATCAGTGTTCACAGTTTTACTGCTTGAGCATTGCACACAATCTTTATTTTATTTATTAACTTTTGTTTTTGTAAAATGCAGCTCAGTGAAAATCAAATGCAGTTCACTATAAATAAAAATGTTTCACTGTTCTTTTTTTTGGTCCACATGGATTTCTATTGTTAGTCTGTCAGAGCCCTGACCAGCTAACCACAATATTGGCCAATCGCTATTTCATCCCAGTTTAAGTACATCTCTCACCTTTAACTTATTTCTAGTGAAAGTCAACAAAAAACTGTAGATCGATGTGAAATTGACTTATTTGACCACCAATGGTTTGACTATCAGTATGTCGGCATGTCTGCAGCAATACATTTTTAAGACTTAATTTATTTAAATTCAATTGATAGACTTCAGCAACAGGAAAAAATCATTTTAACACATAAAATAATTGAATAAAGATATTTATTTTTTTTTAAATCAAACCTTTTTAGTCTGCTCTGATTCTCTATACTACCAGTTTCTGTGTATTTTGGTTTTGCCATTTTTTCTTATTTTAACATGTAGCTCAAATTATTTTTAAGCCACCATACAAAACAGAGGCAAACACTTTGAATGGGAAGTTAGATTTGGAAACTTACAAAGAGGAAACACAACCAGAGATATCCAGATTGGTGTGATCAAAAGAACTCTTATTCGCTGGCCAGGGCCTCATGTAATGTAACCAGAGGATGTCCTTTGGAATAATTTCACTTTGATAAAGCATCAATTAATAAGTCTAATAAAAAAAAGAATAAATACACTTTTTAAGGTTGAAAGATTATATTCAAAGTAATCTTAGTTTATGTTGCAGAAAACTCTGGCAAGTAGTGATGTAGGGTCTGTAGATCTGGATTGAGGAGAAAAGGGGTGAGGTATCAGCCCGTCAGAGGAAGCTCTGCAGGACAGGTGCAGCGCTGAGTCATTACACTGCGACTTATGCAACAAGCCCTGTTTCCTGATACAAACCACGAAGATCATTTTTGATGCAACTTTGCTACCATGCATTAATGAGAATTAGAAACTGAGGAGGGGCGGATGAGGCATCTTCTCATATAGGTTTTAGGGATCTCTTAAGTGACTTCTCCTCGAATTACATCCGGCTGTTGTCTTCCAGTTGGACTTTTAGCGCTCATTTGACTCCGCGTTATGTGATACAAGTGGGCCAAACATGAATGGTGTTGAAAAGGAAAGAGAGTAGCTAAGAGAGGAGCTGTCCACTCCCCGTGGTGCTGATCCCCAGTCGGTCCAGCCCACATCTAAACCCGCTGCCTTTCTAAACCAAATACATTTAATCAAATAAAAGGCTTTTACAGCAACACGTTAATCACACAGAGCCCTCTACACTCAAATTATTTGAATGAGGAAAGAGCTGCTGATTCTCCAGCCCGGGTTATCCGCTCATCAAACAGGATGCATCCATCAATAAATGGCAGGATCCTTCGGGCGGATCTGTCTCCTGTGAGCATGCTTGAGGTTTTCGCTCACTTGGCTCAAGGTGACATTCCGTTGCTGAGTGCATCGCATACACACATGCATACACTCCCATATAGCCTACATCCTGTCAGCTCGGTTCCTGTCGCAGAGCCGACGTCTATTGCGATTATTTTCTGCCTTATTATTACAACAAAGAATTTTTTTTTCTGAGTATTAAATACAGTCGGAGCGCTGCCTTCTTTGATGAATGTGAGCGTCGCGCTGTGAAAAGTGGAGATTTAATAGCAGGCCTGGCTTGCAAAGAGCACCACAGATATGCTATTGTTCCGACAGCAACAGGATTTGTTTACAACCTTGAGAGGACACTCTACCTTAAGGTGCCTAACAACAGGTTGTTTGTGGTGGTGGGGGTGGGGGGGGGGTTAACTGCTTCTCCTCAGCGTATTCTTAGAAGATAGGTTTAAAATGACTAATCAGCTGCAGGTAGCGTTAGATAGTAACAATGCGTGTGTTTCCTGTGCTTCCACTATACTCAGCATAAAGTAAGTTGTAGGTGGGGACCTTTACGGGCCTCTAATCACATGAACTAATGGCTGCCCTGTCTCTTACCTGAAATCACTATAAGGGTGGATAATCCAGTTTCCAGCTGATTTCACCCTCTCCTGCTCCTTCTCAACTGCTTTTTGACTACCATACATGCGCAGGGAGAATTTGTTAACTCCTGGCTGCAGCATGCTACTGAACTGCCGCTGCATGAAGCTGGCTTGGCTTCCCCGAGGTTCTGCATCTTCGGCAGGCACAATCGATGGTCCATCCTCCTGTTTCTGGAAAGTTACAGAGTTCCTCGGCTGTTGAGTCTGAGTCTGGGTCGGGCCGTGCAGCGAGGAGGAGGCTTTCCGGCTCGGCGCGTTAGAGAAGGACACCTTGGAATCCTTTTTTTCAGGTACACCGCTGGATACGGGGGTGGCACCCGGGTTGGCGAGCTCCCCTCCTTGCCCCCCGGTTAGAGACCCCCCTGGCGTGATCGAGCCGTCCATACTAGCGGTGGTCGAGTTACAGGTTCCCCGCCTGGCAGCGCCCCCTTCCTCGGCTTTCCCGGATCCCGCTGTCTGCTTCTCCTGCTTGGGGATTATTGAGCGCAGGCTCCCGGTACCCGAATCCCTCCTGCATTCTCCGTTTTTGTTGCATTTCATGCTGGAAGCTGGTGCGACGCCGATGCGACCATCACCAGCTGTGGCACTGGAAACCTCTACCCCGACCGCAGATTCCGACGCCTCCGCCCCAGACGCTCCGCTGGACTTGCCGCGTTGGGCAGCATCGCCCGGACAGGGTGTCTCGGTCGCTCTACAGGCAGCAGTGGGCCGTGAGGTTGAGGGAACGTCCTCTGTGTGCGTAAGGCAGAGCTCCTTGTTGGAGTTTCTCCTGGAAGCCGAGGACGAGGCTCCCCCTCCTGGCGTAAAGTTCTTCATCCTGATACTGCCGCTGCCTCCTCCTCCACCTCCGCTGCTGCCGCTCCCCCCGGCTCGGCGCAGCCGCGGATGCTGAAACCTGGACTCCTCTTCTCCATCCTCAGTCTCATCCATCACGACGCTGCAGGTCAAACCGGACTGGTTACCGCTTGCTGCGACGGAGGAACCGGGGTTCAAACAGTTCTGTCCATCGGTGCTTTTGGAGCATTTAGACGCGGCAGCTTTGGGTGCACTGATGTGGCTGCACCCGCTGCCCCCCACCCCCTTCTTTTTCATGGTGACAGCAGACGCCGGTGAAACCTTATTCCTGTCCATGACATTGAGCATATCGAAATTTGCCTCCAATTATCTATGAAGGAGGCCAACTAGGGAGAGAGAGAGAGAGAGAGAGAGAGAGAGAGAGAGAGAGAGAGAGAGAGAGAGAGAGAGAGAGAGGAGGGCCAAAGAAAAGGGACGGTGAGAGAAAAGAGGGCCGAAGAGAGGGAGGGGTGGAGGAGACTTTTTCAGCACTTCACCTGTCAAAAAACCGACATAAATCGAAATAAGTCAAAGCAGATCGACATAAACCAAAAGTACAAGGAGATCACCCTCCTGTAGATCACACAACTTTAATATTTCAAACTGAAACCTACATCCTCAAGGTTGAATACGATCTTCATTAAATGAATTATTGTGTCCCAAATAAACGGAATTAAGTACTTACACTACAACCAACCGACATAAACTGAAAGACCACGTGTTTAGACCGCACTCTTAAAAGCAAGTTCAAACTGGCGTTTTATTGTGCGATCTGACACAGCATGACAACTTTGATCTGATACCCCAGGCGTTTTTTAGCGCGCTCTAGTGGTGCTAGCATCGAATCTGATTGAACTCTTCAAGTGGGTATGAGGAAGCACGGGTAAGCTGAGAGGTAGATGAAAAACATTTATGGGTTTAGCCAGACCAATACTGTGAATTAGCAAATTTACAGCAGATATCTCCAAGAAAATAATTCAACATTGATTTGTCTACAGTAGGGTTTTTTTCATCCACATTCTGCCTTTTTTGGCTAAGAAATGTTTTAGTGGCATTGTTGATCACTTTAATGTGTATCATTCATCAGTTTGGGCATTTATTAATCCTATATGGATTAATAAATGCGATCCTAAATGTACTTTCTGTGTGATTAGGATTAATTGTCCTCATATTCCCCTATTTTGGCAACAAATTACATCAGTGTATCTGGATTTTATGTAATAGATCAAATAAAATATCGCTGCAAAGTGTAGGTTAAAGTATCTCTAGATTCTATGTTTCTTTTTTTGCATCCTTTTTACTCTGACATCGCCCACATAAAATCTAATATAACCAAAAGCCATTTTATATCTGAAGGTGACCTGAAAGGTGCTTACTTAGATGGGCAAAATAGATTGTCTCTAAGACATTCAAGATTTAGGATGCCACTGCAACTGACCCATTGTCACTAAGCACTGAGGTGGGTTTTGGTCCTGAAAAAGATGTTTTCCACATCAGTGGAACGTTTTTTTTTTTTTGATAAGCTTATTCTTGAGAAGGTGCTACAGAAAACAACATCAGTGGTTTGCACAGGGTTTGGGGGTTGACATCATCCAGACCTGCAGCCCTTTGTCCATTTTAATTTCTTCAGCAAGAAAAGAGGAGGCTAACTTTGTCCCAGTACCAAACCTATTGCAGATTTTTTTTTTCAGCTCTCCCAGGTTACAATCAAGCTTTTCTTTCTTATGCTTGAAGCATGTGATCTTCTTCCTCCCTAACTATGCATTCTGCTGGAGATTGCTTTACATTTTCTTTCCACTCTCCTTCCTTGCTATGTCTAATCCTAATTTTGAAGTGTGTTTGCATCCTTTTCATTTATTTCCGGTCACACTTCCTAAACACACATCTTTGTTTGTTTTACCTTACTTTCACTCACTCCTGACCAGGCTTTGCTATTAGGGAAGAATTTTACTGTTCCAATGGGGATGGTGTCATCATCACAGAGATTTAGCAGGTTTGTCATCCACCAAGTCATGATATGTACATAATCTCAGTGTGTTTGGGAGAGTGCATTCCAGTCTGTAGTCTCAAATCAACTCTGCAGAGCCTTGACTCAAGCTTTCCTTGACCATCTTTTCACAGTCTGTTATATCACAGGCTGCCACTGAACAGTGGGGTCTATGGCGGGCTAAAAAAATAACAAAAGAATTATCTGCTATGCAAGAGGGGGTCTATGAGCATGGATGAATGCATCTTTAAGTTTTATTCCCACAAAAATGTTTTTTTTTTTTTGTAAAGCTGCTGACAACAGCTTTAAATACTGGAATTACATTATAGAGTACAAATATTGTCATATTTTCACAAAGATTTTGGGCTGTCATGCAAGTTGTCAAAATAGTCCATATTTGGATATATACAATTTGTTTATTTATAGGTACTTATTTTTTGTTAAAGTCAGTATAAACTGGCCCATTCACATTTGCTGAAATTGTTGAAATTCTTCCAGCAGCAGCTCTGTGATGGATACTCTGTCCCTCCCCTCCCTGCAGCCTCTTACCATGCCAAAACAACAAGCTGATCGTAACTTCATTTTAAACTTTGCAAACATGACAAGTACACTCAGAAGGAAAAAATATACAAACAAATAAAATGCAAATAAATTATAGCTGGCAGGCATAATGTGACAAACTGTAAAAACCTCAAAGTTCAATATTGCTAGAGCTATAACTGTATTTCTATTTTATGTAAGCCGATCTTAGAGTAGAGCAGTTCCCTAACACATGGAGCTAACATCTGCTGGTAGCAAGATGCAAGTTATACCAGATAGGTGTAAACACAATCATCTGAAAATCAGATTTACCAATATACTGGGAGATTATAAATAGACTAAGTAGTACTTGAATGCATTTTTTCTTAACTCAACATTAAAAGTTACCAAGCTGGCTATACACAATATAACAAGCATAAGGATCAGGATCTCCTCTCTCTTATTTTGAGAGAATGTTTTTACCAAAAGCCCATGCTGCAGGAACCACAGTACATGTTCTTACACATCTAGGCCAGGATAATCGAGTGGTCTCTCATCAAAGAGGAGATAAAGGGTTTAGCCTCTTTTCTCTGATCTTATTTTGGTCTACCCTAATTTTGGACCCATATTTGGTTGTCAAGATGTTAGAAAACTGTTGCAGTATCTAACGACAAGATATGACACACGTAAAGAAAAACAAAGTGTTGCCAAAGCCAGTAAGCACATTTTCTCTTCAATATGCTCTACTTCTTGTATTAAATAGTCTGTTACTTTTTTATCTTTAGTCCTGGGAAGATACAGCTTCATCTCCGTTCCTCTTAGTGTCTGACCACTTGTTCGTCCCGCTTTCCCTTTATTTAATTAGTCAAAACCATGCAGCTGCAGTTTGATTTGTTGCATTGTCTGGTTACCTAAAGCTACACCAACTCCGCAACTGGCAAAACCAGATAGACAAAGACTGATGATGCCATAAAGCAAACAGGTGGAGACATTGGCCTAGAAACATGTTTCTCTGGTACACAGGTGGAAATACATCCTAATAGAGTTTGTTCATTGATCATAGTGAAGTATGTTCACCTAGAAAAAGAGGAGGAAGTGATGCCCTTATTGGTGTACCATTAATGTCTTTGAAACCAAGGAGAAGGAAACAGATTTATTTATTATTAGAGAGTTTCCCCCAGTTTTAAAACTCACCGAACTTCCATTAAAAAGTAATACACCTACTAAATATGTTTCTATTAGGGCCACTACTCTTTAGGTGCTTTGTAATTAAAAAGAAATTTCAAAATCATTTTCAATCAAGGAACGCACCAACACCATTTTTACTTGAAACCCTCAGCTATAAAATTTAATTTGATATTCCTGGTAATTTAATCATCAAAATCCTCACAGGTTGGCCCAGTGACTCATCTTTTTACTGCACGTTAATCACTGCTAAATTCTCAGCTTTAGTCTTGAATATCTAATCTGATCATGATGAGTCATGTACTTTCCTCTAGATAAAACAGTGGTAATGAGCTTCCTACTAAACATTCCTTTTGATATTCTACCAATCTTAAATAAGATTTTTTTTCATAGAATTTGAGAAATTTTGAAAAGTAGGCAGCTACGATATAAGATGATGTTGTTCTTCGGGAGGGAGAGTTGTGGCCCAATTGTGGACGATTCCACGCCAAGTTCCCTCTTGGGAGCCAAAACGCCTGCTAATGTGCCCTCCACAGTGGTAAAAACGTGCTTTTTGTGCCGTTTTTGTCTTTCCGCCCCTGCCCTTCAAAAAGTCTGTGCACGCCCCGTGCTACAGTGCTTATGTTTGCCTCCTGTCTCTGAAAAAAAAAATACCTTGATCTCAGTAAGATTCTGTAAGCATTGGTATCTTGCCAAAGAATTAATAATGTGTATGTGTGTAATGTGACAAGACCTAATTCAATGTCAAACTTAGACTTAGGCTTGGTCATTTACTAGGCAAACAATCAATTCTAAAAAGTCTTTCCATTCCTAGCTAATAAAGTTGCCTCTTAAAATAATAATTATAATTATTGGAGAATCTTCTTCCACATGATTGTCGTTTTCTACATTAGCTGTGAAACAGACCCATAGCATGATACTACCACCACAGGCGATGAATGAAAGTGCTCTCATGTATGCCGATCTCATCCAGTTATGCCATCTGTTATTGTGACCTCATTAGTCAACTTTTTCTTTACTTTGACCATAAAACTTAACAAAAAAAAATGCCTGCTTGAAAAGGCATGTGGTTTGTTCAGGGCTGAATATTTTTAATCGAGCTCAAACATTTCAACTTTAGAGCACAATTTCCTCTTGGTCAAAAATTCCTGTTGATGATATTAAACTTGCATTGCTGGAGTCCCAGTAGCTTCCAGTTTATGATGGGCCTGTGCATTTGGACTAACATAGTCATAGAGAAAAAAAATATATATATATATACATATATATATATATAACTTTAAGAAAACAAGGGTGAATTTGTGTATAACCAGATAATTAAGTCAGCGGGAGCATTTTTATAAACAAAACTTGTTGCTTTGACTCTGAAAACTCTGTTTATGTGCTCATCAATGTTTAACCATCTCCTCAAATAAAACAACCATGACTGAGAAATCAAGATCAAATTGTGCCTGTTAATGTTTTGCATATAATTTGAAAATAGTTTAATAATAAGAAACAGCTCTTCCCCTCTAAGTGATGAGGTGGCAATTAGTCATCTCTCAGGTTACTTTGCAGACATCACCAATAGAAAGTCTGGAATCGGTTGTTTTTAGTACTTTATTGTGACTGTACAAAAATTCTGCAAATAAAATAACACTCATTTTGTGAAATTCATTTGGCCAGTTCCATAGAGGTAAAATGATCCCATTGCCGTTTCGTTTCTTTTTTCTTCAATAACTTACGTTGCTTAAGTTGTTTTTCAGTGAAAACACACGGTTGTATTTTTTGTTTCACTACAAAAATAAAAACTGTGTTCACTTCTAAGCTGAAACCATCCCTACCAAGATCAAGATACAGCAAATACATGAGTGAGCTTTTATCAAATGGATAAAAGAAAAACAGGGGAAAAACATCCTGAAATATTTATTTCATGGTTAAAAAAAAAAAAACAAAAAAAGGCTTGATTTTTTACAGTAGTTTATCCTTTCTCATCCTCAGACAAAACCTTGTGCAAAAAAAGGCTAATAAATTAAAACGTATCACACAGCCAGCCACCCTCCCCAAGAGATTTTATGCTTGATCAATCAGATGAAAGTAGCTGACATTTCTTTTAAAGAATTTCCAATATAAGCATCTAAAGAGTCAACCATCACAGGCAATGTTCTTTTTTTTAAAAAAAAAACAGCATTTTGGGTTCTTATTTTTTAATCTAAAATGTATCCAAACCTTATAACGGGGGTGTCTTTCCACCAAACAACAATCCACTCTGGTTCTATATTGCTTCTTATCTGGTCCTTGAATATATTTCACGTTTTTTTTTCACTCCTCATATACTCAGTAACGATAGCAGCAGGGGTTGGACCCAGCGTCCGTTCGGCAGAGGGGAGGAATGAAGACTAAAAATCAGAGTTCTTGTCCCCGAGAATTGAGACATAAACCTGTTATGGTTTCAGCTGCAAAGAGGAGCTGGTGGGTCTCAGCGGACTCGGGTCCCGTCACATGTGAAGGACGATACTGGGGGTAACAAAAAAAAAAAAAAAAAAAAAAAAAAAACTTAGGAGTTACTGGTTGCATTTTCGTTGCTAGGTGAGCTTGGAGAGGAAGAGGAGGAGGATGAAGGTGGAGAGAAGTTGATTCCTGATAACACCGGTGGGTCTGTGGCTGTGTTCTGTCCACTAAGACTCTTTCTGCACACGGGACACGTGTCGTGCTGCCAGAGAGGAGGATGAGGGGTGTTATTTACGGGATCACCATCAACACATTCATAAAGAAATCTAGTTACAACACGGAAAAATTCACTTCCTCCCTTTAACAGATTTCTTCTGTTTCTTCTTAGGTCACAGTGAAATGTTGTAGATTCAGACAAAGTTTAGCAGCATAAATATAAAATACTGGTTCAACAACTAGATTGAATTCTTTAAGGGAAAAGATCCATCTAAACCAGAGATTCTCTGACTCACATGATAGTACTAGACTGGACTTATGAGCCAAACTACTGGTTGAAATATGTATATTTCTAACCTCTGGTATAATAGTAGCAGAAACTGCATCGACAACTGTTGTATTTAGTTTTTTCTATTTCTAAGTTATGTTTTATGCCTTAAACACATAAAATATTCATCATGACCATTTTTACTGTTTAGTTTTAACATTTGTAGAGCATTCAGGATCCAATACTTGTTGATCCACGACCCCAACTTTGGGAAGCAATCATCTAAACTAGTCCCACTCTATGTAGAAAAACGAATAACCCCTTTAGCCTAAAATCTGTCTGTGCCCACAATACAACATCAACTAGGATCAAGCATTTGTCTTACTGTGCAAAGAAGCTCCCCATTTTGATCAACTCTTTGTTGCAGAATTATTTCAATTCAGCCACATTGGAGGGTTTTAGGAACAAAAGGTCTTTTTTGTTGTTCTATGCTGGTTTGTTCTGGTAATTAGTGTCAGGAAAAAAGCTGAACAGCCTGATCTGTAGTTGGACTGAGCCTAGAATCTGTAAGGTCAAGAGTTGAGGAGAAGCTCAGACACCTTTTCCTTGATATCTTCTCACTAAGAAGAAGCTCCTTAATGACTTAATGGTTGTTTTGGTCATATCCCATAGAGACCAGCTTTTCCCCACTCTCTTTCTGATAGCTTACAGAGCTCCTGCAGGTGTTCCAGATTATTCAGAGACATTAATAATCAGGTCTCATTATGTTCTTAAATGTTGTTTGTAATCCAACCACCTACAAGAAGGTTCACCACCAGCGAACAGTGTGTTTTCTTTTTGTTCAGGATAATCCTTTTTTTTTGCTGTAGTTCATTTGGATTTTACAGCCTTTAAAATATATATTTAACCTTTTCTAGACTGAAATATCTTTTTTTTTCATCTGCTCTTGAGATTCTTTAAAAAGCAGGGCTTGCCTCATTTTAGTTTTAAGTCGACTTCAGGTTATCTGAGAGGTTATATCTATGGGATTTCTTATTTCTACAGATATACTTGAAATTATTGATGGGTGTTCTTCCAATCAACCTAAAAAAATATGAGGAATAACGACTAATTGTTTAATTTAGTGGAAGGTTGGATTGAATAGCTTATAATAGATGCATTTATTGAAGCTTTTAAATCAAGAACTTTGCTCATATTTAAAACACTGAAAGAACACTAAAACACTAAAAGCCAAAATCAGGATCACTACAAAAAGATCAGCTTTTACATGTTGCTTAGTTTAAAGTTGTGTCGCAACCCTGCTGTGAAACCCCACAGGGCTGCTAATCTCAGTTTATCAATGTGAAAAGGACAAAGTAATTATGATTTCAAAGGGGCTACAAGCTACAGGCCAAATCATAAATCAGTTAAATTAAAGCAGAGGGTAAACGTGTTTGTCTGAACCGTGTACTTCAGCAAGAAGTGCTATGTCTAGCATTATGAAATGGGCAGAGGAAGAGAATATATTCAACAGTCAAGCTGTGCGTTTCCAGTCAAAATCTATTATACTTGACACATTGTCAGAACAATAGCCTTCTTAACTAAGCTGACCTAGAGTTTAATAAGCACTGATCCACAAAAACTCGGGCTGGGAATTAATAATCTTTGTTCAAGAGAAATTAATGGAGGCAACGGTGTCCTGAAACTCCCTGGTTGGTGAACTTGCTGCTTTGGAATCACAATACCGGTGAAAAGCTGTGTTTTCCTTTACCATACTATAAAGCTAATCAGTTGTTGATCATATACAAGGTGTCAGCTTCAATGAAGAATATGACTGGTTATTGGGAAAAGCCTCATTACAAACAGATAACAAAATCAACCCATTTCTAATAAGGTTAAATCCCATTTTTTCTCTCAGTGGACACTGAAAGAATAATAAACCAAATGGGAAACTTCCAGTGAAGCCTCAGAGCTTCTTTCTGCTGTGAGGCAACGAACCGAGCCTGAGTCAGAGACTAATGTGTCAATGAAGAACAACTTCTTACTCCATTTCTTTGAAACGTTACCAAGCTGGTTCTTTCCACTAATGAATCGTTTCATAACAATTACACTGCCTCCCTAAACTACCTGTAAGAAATATCAAATATGGTAATTCTCCCAGAACTTTTAAAAGCAGCTGTATTCTCCACTGCATCACATGAGCTGCTGTGGAGTCTTTATTCTGTTAAGTACAGGCAAATGCCTTTTGGAATTGCACCACATAAACAATCGAAAAATGAGTAACATTTCTGAAAATAAATGTATTTAACCTTATTTTTAAGTAGGTATACAAGATGATCTGCTGAAAGAATTAGTATTTTTACCCCTAAAATAAGATAATTAAATATTATGCATTTGAAATAATAAACTGCAGTTGTTTTTTTCTCATTTTTAATGTATAGTTGTTTTATTCCTTTGGCAAAGTGCCTCACTTACCAGCTCAAATCAACAACAAATGCATTTATTTTCAGAAAAATTGACTTATTAGTATTTCAGTTTTTTAAATTGAAGTTTTTAAAAACTTGGTACAACATTACTCTAAGACTCATTGCTGCAGCCACTCTGCTTTGGGTAACTAATGCCTGCAACAATTAGAGTGGACATTAGCTGAAGGACAGCCCATGAAATATCCATACCTGCTCCAGCCATGGTACTATACAATCATTGTGAAACAAATGATTGCACGGTAGCTGCCTAACATTCTCGTCAACACTGTAGTCTTCTTTGCAGACGGGACACTCTAAACCAGCACCTGGACAAATACAATGGGACATACCATATGTCTGTGTATGTTTGCAAACCAGATGGACAAAGAAGGAGCAAAGAGAAACAGCTGTTTGACTAATTCTGTGCACTTAGGGGAGCTGTGCATTAAGCTCTATTAAGGAAAAGTAAAAAGGGTTATTATTGCTTAAAACAATACAAATATGACATAAAAGCAACTTACTGACGTGCTCTTGTGTAATGGAAATGGTTGGTAAACTCTTTATTCTTTCTCTGTCAGCGGGCGGCGGACCAGTGTTTTCAAACTGGTTCAATAACTTTAAAGCAAAAAAAAAAATAAAAATAAAAAAACATTACAGTTAACGATGAAGGGAAATTTGTTTGAAAGCAACCTTATTATTTTAAAACCTGGAAACCAATCCTAAAGACAAATAACCCACTTCACTTAAACCACTTTCAGGAGTTACTCAATCTGTAGCCTAATAACCTGTTGAATCTTTTATTGAATTTTTAAACATCTAAAATGAAAATAATACAGCTAAAGTCAGATGAAAGAGGGAATGATTTTAAACCTGTGTAATGATAGCATCCAGTCCGTTAGCTCCCCAGGCATAGTCCATCGGATTGGAATGTAGCATACCCCTGCAAAACAACAATACAATCAGACAAGACAAGGCACAAGCAACAACATTTTATTCTGTCGATTTCACAAACATGTTTATGAAGTAGGTCCACTTACCAAGGTCCCATCCCGAGATTCGGCATGGCTGTAGGTGCTATGATACCGTTAACTAGCTGCTGGATGATTCTGCTCAAGAAGAAGAAAAACGGCAATAAATTCATATATTATCGCCAGTCTTTATCAAATGCCAGCATTTTAATCCAGAGGTGCTTTATCATCCTGCAGAAAACTAATGAACATCTGAGGTATGAATATGTAGTGCAGACTGAATGCTGCTTAAAAGTAAACTCCATCTGTGAAGCTATAAAGAAAGAGAATCTACATACTATTTTACGTATTATTATTATTCATATGCCTAACATTTTGTCCCAATGGTTATGGTACAAACACAAAACTCTCATGTGTTTGTAGAGATTTTTAAGTGATGGACAAGTAGGAAAAAAAATTGTAAATTTGAAGGAAAATGATAAAAGGTTTTTCAAATCCTTTACAATTCCGAATGTAAAAATGTTGGCGTGCATTTACATTTAGTTTACTTTATATGAAGAGATTTTTTATTAAGTAAATAAATACATGAATGAATAAACAAATGCTGCCATTAAAAATCACTTTATTTTAATTTGATCTTTTTTATTTTAATCTAATTTTAAGATGTATTTATTTAGTTCCAGATCTATCCCTCAAGAAATGCAAACAGCTGAAAATGAAAAACAGGGTTAAAAAAAGTCACTGAAATCTGTAAAGTAACTTTACAAAATTAAAGTGTCAAAAAAACAAAACTCCATTAAATTAAAAATTAAATTAATCTGAAAGTAAATAATTCTTTACATAAATTAAAATAAGATACTGTCTTAAAATATTTATTTAATTATACTTTATGATGATATGTATTTATTTCTCGGAATACTTCTATATTTCATCAATAGCAGCATTTATTTATTTATTCATGTATTTATTTAATTTTGAATGAAATATCTCTCCATAAACCCTAAATAAAATCCAATGCAAACATTTGCACCCAAATGTGGAATTACTCAAAAGATGCAAATACTACAAGATACTGTAAATGATAAAACAAAAAACATTCTGGACACAAATCAACCATTTTCAGTGGACTTGTTACTGTTATTTTCATGAAATAAATACAAAGATGCTGTCCAAACATTTTGCCACATGGACCAAAATTATGATGTTCAAATTAGCTGAGGGATTTTTTTTTAAACTTCCCACTTTTTTTAACTACCCTAAAATATAAACTACACATCTCTCAGTGAAAAAAATCAAGTTGACAATTATTTTGTAGAGTCAAAGGATTAAAAAATGGGTTTCCAAAAAGCTTTTAAATACATGTGGGAGGGGTGATCAAATCTTTATTTTCTCATCTATTCTTAGCAATTATGACAGGAATTGGCTCACTTAGACTCTTACAACCTTTAGCCAGGTTTATAAAATTGGGTTTAACTTCACCAAGGTCGGCTTTTGAGTAAAAATGGCTGCATATTAATGGTCCTGTTTAGTATGAAATTAAAAAGAATGTCAGAAGCTTTATTAAAAGAAAAACTACTCTGTGTTTTACCTGACATTCTAAATATTTGGCTAAATTTACAACCATGAGTAAAAATGCAGTTGCATCCCCCCACCCCACCCCCAACACACACACTGTACAATAGATGCTGCTCCAGCAGAAATCTCACCCCTCCAATGTGGGCACTCCTTCGTGCCGTGACCCCTGTCGGCGAGGCACATGTCGACCCCGTGGCTGCCTTGCACTGTATCTCTGGCGTGAAGCCATTTCCCTTTCTCGCCTGTTCTCTACTTCCCGGTTGTCCTCTGTGGACAATCTCGATCGAAGGTCGAAGTTTTCGTCGAAAATCCCAAGGGCGAATGGGCCGTACCCCGAGGGAAACGTGAACAAATGATGATGATCCATGTTCTATAATTAACAAAAAGGGTCAAACCTGTGTTCAACGACTTCTTCTCCTAGTACTGGCTTTACTGTGATGCACTGACCTCAAAGCTGGTGCGATTCTGATCGTTGGCAGAGGATGTGGATGCAGACCCATTTTCAGAGCTGCTAGAAAAAAGAAAATGACACACACACACAAAAATACTAAGACTCAGGGATTTAGAGAATAAATTAATAGAAATTGATCAAACAAATAAAAATGATTGCCTTGTTTCCTCGGGCAGTTCCTCAATAAACCCAGACTCACAGCGTGGGCATGTGTAGTCCTAAAGATCAGAATCAGAGGGGAGAATTATTGCCAAGCATGTCTGCACAAGCCAGGAATGTCTGTTGATCACCAAACTTCCAGCTCTTACAACCATGTCATGATAACACAATGAACAAAAACGAAAAGAAACATAGTGCAAGTTTAAGGGATACATCAACAACTATAGCTTTGTCTTGGTAACAATGAGCTAAATATATATAAAGAAAAACACTGAAGCATGTAATCAAACAAAAGATAAAAAATTACTTCAAATACAGTTTTTATTTAAATAAAGAAGCAATGTCCGATTTTAAAAATGTCCCTATAAATGATTATACATCTTTCCTCTGAATATTTTGGCAGAAAATTAATTTATTATCACTGCAAAAAGGGCAGTGTAATAAAGCCTGTTCAACTGTCTGAGCCAGTTTTCTGAGCAGTGGTTTTATTTACACACCAACATGGGCTTGTTCCAGAAAAATCCGCAAGGAAAAAAAAAAAAAGGTTCTTTTAACAAAGGAAAATATTCATGTGAAAATGTAAATCACTAAAATTGGATTCAAAGTACAATATTTTATCATATAATACTATATTGAATCATAGAGTGATATATTCCCAGATGTGGCTTCTTGTAATTTTGAGGATTATGGTTTAAAGATGATGAAAACTCAAAATTCTGTGTTTTGGAAAGTAAGAATCCTGTCAAAACACTCAATATTGGAAACCCCTGGTGTCACATCCTAATCAGCGTATTAATTCAAAACACCTGCAAAGGTTTCCTGAGCCTTTAAAACACTTGCCACAATGGGTCTGTAGGCTACGCATTCATAAGAAACACTGTAGACAGATGTGTGGAAGACAGCCATCAACACCCTCCACAAAGCCACTAAAGGTCTTTTCTGAAGAAGTTGATTGGTCATAGAGTTCTGTATCCAAGCATATTAACAGAAAATTGAGCGGAAGGAAGAAATGTGGCAAGGAAAAGGTGCCCCAGCAGTAGGAAGAACCACAGCTTTGAGAGGACAGTCAAGAAAAATCTATTGAAGAATTTGGAGGGGCTTTAAAAGAGGCAGCCTGAGGCTGGAGTGTGTCAAGAGGAAGTTTTACCATCTACCGAGTGCATAGAAATGGACAAACTTTCAGAAGCATTTGTGTTTAAAACGTCTTTGTTTTAATTCAATGTTTTAACTTTCTGACCCACTGACTTAGGATTTTTTTACCTGCCATAATCACCATAAATTACCCTAAATAAAAACTCTGATCCATGGACACTTAAACATTTTATTTTACAGATAAACTTCTAAAAGAGTGGAATTCTTTTGTATTATTCTTAGCCAGCATTGTAGAAACACCTACTGCACTAACAGCTGGAAGTCTCTGAGGATATGTGTGAACGGGCTTGAATCATCTTGTATGCAAAATAAATCCAGGTTGGCTAGTTTGGATGGGAAGCATCAATGTCCAACTCTATATATATTAGGTCTCCTGGAGATTCTTAGATAAATGGTTGCCTGGACTTTGACTAGGCCGTTCCAAAATATGACTCCCTCGATCTAAACCAGGGGTCTCCAACTCCACTCAAAGCACTTTGCAAATAGTCCAGAAATGTCCCATTTGGTCTCATCTCTCATTAACGCTGCCCCCCCGCCCAATCAGTAAGGTTCTAGACAGCAAACTCTTAATAGTTCTGCAGTTGTGTGCTGTTATGAATTCATTTTTTTAGATTAATGGACTGAACAGTGCTAAAGCTGATGCTTATACTTTGTGATATAATTGTTATTATGACTTAAACTACTTTATGCACCTCAACAACTTCACTGAGGCTTCATTATACTGTTTTGTCATTAACTTTCTTTAAAAAAACATCTTTCAAGGCCTTCACAAAGTGGCTACAATAACACGGGGAACATATTATAGGAAGATAGATTCTTATAAGCAATTTGGTGACTTCAAAGGCCATTTGCTACATCTAATTTTAGTTAGGGGTATTAAAGTAATGAGTGGTAAACTGATCATACGTTTCTTTGTTAAACATAAACAAAAGGACTAACTCTATAAGAAAAAAAATTAAGCAGTGCTGCAACAAACGATTGTTTTCCTAATCGATTAATCTGTCAACAATTTTTTTATTGATATTCGGACAGCAAAATGTTTCTTAAAGAATATTTTTTTACAGAATTAAACAAGGTGAAACTAAAACTTTTCCACTTGAGGACTTCTGGATAGAGAATATTAAAAGACAAAAAAGATGTTTTTCATTCTACATACAAAATATGTATTTTTTTATTTTTATTTTGATATAATTACTGCTCTGATTGGGTTGCTCTGTCAGCTAAAGGCACGTTTTAAAGTCTCTAGAGTCCAGCTAGCAGTCAATCAATTAGTAAATTAGTTGACAATTATTTGAATAATCAATTAATCACGATTATTCCAATTAATTGTTTCACCCTAAAATAGAATATATGTGTCATTCCACTTCACAATTCTCCATCACATGACAAAGAACAGACACATTGGACTGAGTAGAAGGTAAAGGCCATTGTAACATTCAAGAAGCTTCTCATGAAAAGCTTGACAACAAACAGCTGGGACGGACTACTGGAACATGCACACATACCTCATGTATCAATATATATAGATATAGATATATATAGATATGATATATAGATATGGATATAGATGTATACATATAGATATCTACAAACAGAGATTTACGAATCAAAACAAATGGATCATACATGCTCCTGACAGTTAGCCAGCCAGCGTTACATCATTATTAAACCTGTCAGGTATTAACGTTTTCTATCTAGGTTCTTCTTTGATTTACTATACCGCAAAAAAAATAAAAAATACAATACTCAGTTGTAGCTGGAGTTCATCCCTAAAGTTACTGACACTGACTGACACCCTGCTTCTGCCCTGTAGGGTTAGCTGAGCCTACGGGGGCTTTAACCGCAACAGCGACTCAACGAGGCTCTTTGAGACCCATATCTATGACTACAGCAGCTCAAATATGGTTCCCCGCCATCCACACAGAACATACATGTGTCAGTGACTCTTACCGGTAAACGGGGAGAGATTTCTGCTGAACACCGGTGACAAAAAAACCGGCTGGGCCGTGGAGGGGCTTCGGCCATTTCTAGTACTAAGCGTTATTGTACGGACGGATAGCAGCAAGGGACATTAGAAAATGACTTTTGCTTTAGTGGCAGGAAAGCGAATCAGCAGCACCAAATCGTAGAGTGTGTAAATCTCACCATAAAAAGAGGAACTTCCGGGCGAGAAAGAAAGAAAGAAAGAAAGAAAGAAAGAAAGAAAGAAAGAAA
>JAUZNJ010042382.1:8783-33532 GCA_034780135.1 Jordanella pulchra | reverse complement strand
CCGAAGGCTTGTAACTCCTAAGGTTGAGTAGGCTGCGTGCTTAAAAGGACGCAGCCAGCTAAATGAGACACAGCTTGGGTGGTAACTTTGACCTTACAGGACTTTGTGCACCTTTCTATCACTGAATTGACAAAAACAAGTCAAGAATAAAACAGCCTTTCTTACAATAAGGGGTGTTCAAATCATCAAAGCAAAATATCTGTTAAATAAACAACCCATGTGAACCTTTACTGGACAGAGATAAGCTCAGTTAGGAAATGACAAACAGAGGACAATAACTTAAAGCTGTATCATTTCTAGCTTTGAGGGGTCTTTTGTTGTGCAACTTTTTCAAAATAACTTTTTTTTCTTAAATGCATAAAATACAACAAAGAAAGATATTTTATTATCATATTCTTTGCTGTTCACTTTTAGCACCCTTTCTGTGAACTTTCTGTTAACTATAGGTATATATGTTTTTCCAATACAGAACACAGAAATGTCTGATTTCTCATAAGTAGCAGACTTAACATGGTGCAAATGTTCAGGGAATACCCATAAATATCAGGAATACACAACCCTGCTTATCCTTTGTCTCACTAAAATTTAGCTGGAAAGCAACTTTAATTAAAAGAATTAAAGAAGATTTTTCAAAAGGGTAAAGTATTGGACTAATTAGTCTACCTTGATTGACAAAAAATATGTTAGACTTTACCTGCTCTAATGCTGGTGCTCTGTATAATACAGCCTGATAAGTGGTGTTAGTGAGAGGACAGCTATTTAAAGGCTTTACTAACCATAGGTTGATGTGTTGAAGCAGAACTGTGAGTCAGAGAGTTGCAGCAACAGAATCACACAAACATGGTCATGGTTTTCTTTAAACGCAGCCGTGAGTCATGTTGGGAGAATTCCTCATCTAAACACTGGGCAGACACACTACACTTGTTCATATGTGGGAGTGATCAAGTCACTTTTCTTCCTGCTGGAAAGAAAAAACGAACCTCGCAACCTACAGGAAGCACCCACATATCAATCAAAGAAGAAACTGTTAAAATAATGCTGCTACTTTACTTAGCTGCTCAAGAACACCACAATGAACGATCACTGGGTTTTAGATCTTGCTGCCATTTTGGGGCCGTTTTTAGACTCTGTGAAACCATTAGATGCATATTAATCGACTGCAAATAACACACAGTTAAAAAATAACTTTAAAACCAAAAAAAGCATTTGCCCTCTTTGCTTTTCATAAGAAGTAACCTGTAAAAGAAACCTAACTCCTGTAATCTAATCTGCAGACCAGTTTCCATTAAAACGTGGCAGATGTGCTCGAAATGACCCTAAAGTCTAAGGAAACAGCATCCATCCAAGTATTGGATTAGAAAGAGGTGCTTTCCGGATGCTCCAGAATTTCAACCTTAAAGCTTCAGATTCAGCAACAAAGGATTGATAATGTTTGATTGTGCAGCAGGCACTAGAACTGCCCCCTATCTTCTGACTGTGCTTCAGAATAGTGTTGCCACCACCACAGAGCTTGATCAACACTGGCAGCAGGTAAGTATGCACATCTGGGTGACGTGGGGTAAATAACTTTTCCACAAACCCTCTTCTTATGCAAAGCTCAAGCTGTAACAGAATTGCTTTTACAAGGTTTATTCTGACAAGTTTTTTTGTTTTTTGACTTTAATCACTGATGGGAGAAGCTGAGAAACTGAACTGAAGTCATTCTGTGTTAAAAAGAGATAATGATAACCATCTTAACAACGCTTTCTGTAGGATATTTGTTTTTCTTTTTTTATAGTAACCAACCAAAGTCAAAATGCCAAAGTGCATTTTCTCTTTAAATTCTCTAAAACTCATCCAAGCAAATCCAGGAAGTTTTGGATTTCTCTAGATACCTTTTGCAAATAAATCATTTTTAATATTATGCAAATCTAACACAGACTTCATTATCCACTGGGCTTCATGTCTGTGTTGTGCTGATGTGCTGAGATGGCTGCTTCTTCACATTTGAACTTGAGTTGACAATTGCAGACAGGCATTTATGATAACTCTAGACAGGACTGTGCTTTGGGAAATTTTAAACAATATGCACCTTGATTTATTAGGTATGCTCCAGGGGCGTAGCTACATGGGGGCAGGGTGGCCATAGCAGGGTGTCCATGGCCACCCTCAACCAATCATTGGCCCACCCTTTGGGCACCCCTACCAGGTGATCCCATGTAATATAACATAATTTACAAGCATTTTCCCTCTGAAATAGTTGGTGATAGTAGTAATACTCTCAGTTGGAATGTTCTAACTAATTTAACATTTAAGTTTGATATATTAACAATAAACTGACACAAAAAATACAGAGGTTACTTATCTACATCAAGATGCTAACATTAAAGATAATAAATATGGAATCCATGTAAGACATGTAAAAAGGGTTTTATTTGGGTTTTTTTCCATATGAATTCCAGTTTAAGAAATTAACATCAACAAATGTAGTGATGACAGTCCTATAATTAACAAAATTAGATTGTTAACAGATGCTGGGAGGAGGATAGAACAGTGAAGGAGAACCTACAGGCACAGGTAAACATGCAAATCTACTGCAAAAAGACCAGAGGCAACGTTTCAAACCCAGGAACTTCTTGCTGCAAGTCACCAAGCAGCTTCAAAGTAAATATAAAGGAAAACTGCCAGAAGTTAAAGCTTCTGCATTTCCAATTTTGTATTGTTCCACTTGTGCAAATTTAAAATGAGAAAAGCAGGTAACGCCTGTTGTTGATGGTGGTAGGTAATATGTGATGCTACTGGCCTATCTGGGAAAACCAAATAAAAAATATTTAGGGTATAATGCAAAATAAACCTTTTAATATACTAACAATTCAAATTCTTATCGTGTGATTTATGTACTCGATTTTGGTTCTTTTTGCAGAATATTGATTCAAGTATTACTTAAAGATCCCTCTCTGTTTGTTCAAACCTTGTAAAATCTTACAGGAAATCCAACACAATTAATGGTTTAAAGCTTTATTGAAATAATTATTAAACGTTCAAATAAAAAGAACAAGTGTCTGGGATCATGAATCAAACACTTGACAGGACCTACAGTTTTGAAGATGCTCTAACCCTGAAGTGCAGCCGTCACAGTTTAGCTTTTATCAGGTTTTTCTTTCTTTTCTCTTGCTTCAAAGCAGTCAACTGTAGTGATAAAATGTTGACTTACTGCTTTATACAGTATATTCCACCAACCAACCAAAGGAATAATCACTGTATTTGTTTTTCCATCCAGGGGCAGTTCTCACAAAAATGACAGTCTCCCTTTATATCAGCACCTATTAGATAAATAGGAAAATACGATTTAGTGCTGTGAAGTTTCCTATAAAGGCCAGCTCTGTTCTGGGAACTCCTCTGGAACCTCTGGGGATTATTTCACAAAGGAGAATTATTTATAAACTGAAAAAGATTATGGACAACTGTGAGCATCCTCTTCAGAAGATTTTTAAAACTACAACAGAGTGTCTTCAGTAAGAGGCTTCTCTAGATCCGTTGCAAGTCAGACCGGTACAGAGGATCTGTCTTGTTATTACAACATTTAATTTCCCTTTGGGATAAATAACATATTTTTGAATTTAAATTGAATTTGAATAAAAGATGCTCCCTCTATTTTTAACAGTAAGTGGTGGATTTCATTTCCCTATTGGCTGCTAGTGTAACAAAGCCATAGAAAAGCTCTAAGGGGCTCCACAGAGGGATCATATATTTATCTTTTTTTGTCTTGTGTGCTTGTCCTTTCTATAGTCACACTGACCAGCTGCCCAATAATAGTACTCAAACTTTTTAAATTAACTTTTTATCTCATTATAGTCTATCTGACCACATGCTGTGGACAATCTGCACTATTTCATTGCCCCATTATTTTGCACTGTCAACATTGCTAAACCCTTCATAAATTCATGTACTTGAGCCCAGACTTGTATGTTGCACTACTATTATTTTTGCACTGTTAAATTCCTATCACTGCTGCGCTATATTCCCATGATTGTATTGCACTGCTATTCTCTACTATTGCAAACTCAGTGTATTGTCGAAAGCTGTGTGTAACGAAATTTCGTTTTGGCTGCACCTTATGTAGACACATGACATGTCTAAGTCTAAGTTTTTTGAATAAAAGTGAAGGTTTGTGGGGCAGCAGTTCCGTGGCACTCTGATACTTAAGGAAATCTGTCCCTACCGCGCATAAATATAACCCAAACACACATACGAGACCGCAGAGACACACAGGGTGTCGGAGTGTCCCCCCCCCCCATATGATTCTGTTGATTTCTCCATCTCTCCTCCTCTATTCTGAGACTCATGAAGTCACTGGCCAGCAGTCGCTCAGTGGGACTGAAGCTTAGGGAGTATGTGTGTGAGCCTCACACTGCTCAGGATCTCTGGAGCGGCCCCTTGCGCAGTCCGCTCAGGGTGACAGCTGCAACAGCCTGCATCTAGACTCCTTTTATAACACCTTATGGAAGTACCCGCAGACGGAAAACATGCCCATTTCCTCCTATAGGATCCAAATCCTCAATTTTTGTCTGTAAGGGGGAGGTGAGCCTTGCGCCGAGGGATATTTTTCGGTCAGACTGTTTATCTCTCTTCCTCTCTGTCTCTCCTCTTCGACTTCTGCAGTTCACCGCTCATTTTTTATATACTCTACATAAACGAGACGCAGCCTTTTTCTTATAATCTACCTGCTTGTCCAGCACCCATGAATTCTGATAAAAATGCGTACCTCGGCAAAGACAAAGGCATCATGCGGAAGAGAGCTTTGCTCCTTCGGAAGGGTTGCAGCTTCGAGATAACCAGGTAGGACGATGGGGTTTCTGTCTGGGACAAGAGGGCGATCCGACTGGCTGCTCTGTCCATCCCAAGCGGTCATATCTGATTAAGATGACTTCTGATGTGAGCAGAGAATGAGTTTAAACGGATGTTTGATTTGATTCGTTTTGGCGTTTGGCAACATTTTCTATGCGCCTAAGGAAAGAAGTGGGGATGTCCCGACATATTATGTGGTCATAAGTAGTGCAGTCTAACATTGGGGTATTCTGAGCTATCATTTGGGGCTCGTTGTAAGATTTGACCTGCTGGTTCAATTGCTTTTATAAGTGTTTTAGCTCTGCTTTAACTATTCTTATCGAACCATGGAGAGATGCGTTACGCACGGGCGGATTTCCTCTCCACCTGACTCTGCAATGTACTGTATCCAGAGCCGCTTAGTGACACGATTCGATCCTTCTTGAATTTATGGTCAAAATGAAGCTGCTGGTTGGGTAACCAACCAGGGCCGGACAAAGGAGATAAAATGCCCCTACCAGAATCTATTTGGGGCCCCTTTCACAAAGTCCATGACTGTTTATTTTTGCTCCCTACATTTAGGACCTGCTTATAAATCCTTTCTGTTCCGGTTTAGGCAATAAATAGACATTCTAATCAGATGCCCAAAGAGTCTCTGCTCTAATCTTGGGTATAGGTTTTTATTATGTGTATTATTATTATTATTTTTTTTTTTACCTTCTGGTGTGGTTTTTCATGACAAATTGGACATAGAGCCATATCCAGACTAAGAACAGTTTGCTGGTCTCTATGCATGTCAAACAACAATCATAAACAAACCTTACATGGACTAAGGAGAAACTGGCACCCTGACAGACACCAAGGACTGGGCAACATACAAACTAGCTGGCAGAGGCTGATTCAATCTAAGTTAAATATCCATATTTACTGAGATAAAATACCCTTGCTATGAGGCTTTCTTGAGCTCAGAAAATTAGAACGTCACCTCCTACCATTTTTTATTAAAACAAGAATAATACAAAAACATATTTTATTATTAATTATATTTTTGTTTTCCAGATACATAATAAATAATATTGTATATAATATAATAGATCACATCTGATTAACTTAACATAAAAGGGTTTAGTTATTTTTGCCTTTGACTTGGTTTTTAATTAGAGGAGCAGAAGGGTAAAAACAAACAGTGACATTATATGCTGTTCTTAGAACACACAATGTAATTTTATTTGGTGATAAAACGTGTAATAATTAGCATGAATTCTTTCATAAAGATAAATTCCAACATGAGAAAAAAAGTAGGGTTTGTTTAGAGAACAAAAGCCTTATATACACTATTTATCTGGCTGAAACAATAAAACCTTGGATAATAAAACATGCTCTTGGTTCCCTGTGATAAACAGCCATCCTTTGTGTGAAATATTTTACCAACAGCAACCGATATGACGTAGTTTGCTTTTAAATGTTGACTTTGTTCACACATCCTTCAAACTTTATTACAAATGCTGTGTTTTAAAGCTTTGTTGATGAGTTCAAGTTCTCCTGTGGTCTCCTATTTAGTGCACAGCATGTTGCAGGTGTGCAGTCGTCTGATTATAGCTTTGGCCAGCCTTGGAACATAGAGTAGCAGTGATCATCAATTCTTTTTCAAAACTGCCAACCCCACCAAGATTTGAAAAAAGATGTGAAAAACTTAGACAGAAAAATCTTGATTGGTGTGCGATCACCTGCTGCTGTCTGAAAAAAAGCAAAGGCAGCTGACAAGACAAGGAAGTCGGACACATGAAAGCCTCAGAACATGATGGCAAACAGACCACCTAATGTGCAACTGAGGAAACCTTTTCCTGTGAAATGACTGGGTTTCGGAGATATGTGACCTCCTGGCGTGGCGATACTGTCCGACTCGCAGTCTAACCTATGCTAGCTCTCTTTTTGGTTTCAATTTTCTATCAAAGCTTGGTGGCTGGAAGTGTACCTGGTCGCTTACTGATAGCACATGTTCCGCTTCCATTGACTATCATCACACCACATTTAAGGGAGTAGGTTTTCTCTGTATAGTCACTGCAGCTGTCACACAGTTTAATGTAAAACATGTAAATCTATTTATGCTCTTAAATCTGTCTTGCAACTTTATAAATTACAAAAAAAGGGTCAAAATTTTATTTAGGATGTTATGAGAAAGATGAAAACAATGTAGCGTACAAAAGTAAAGTAGAAGAAAGCATTTTATTAGAAATACAAGTTAAATTCAAGTTTTTCCCCTAAATAATTTACAAAGCAAACTTTGTAGAAAATAGCATATTTGTGTGAGATTAAAGCAGAACTTATTGTTAGTCCCTGTAAACATTACTTTGTGTGGAAGAAAATTAAAACGGCATATCATCATACTACCCTCATAGTGAAGCATGGTGGGGACAGAATCATGCTGTGGGACTCCTTTTTCCAGCAGGGACAGGAAAGCTGTATCATCTCTTTTAAATTAAGTTTTAACTAAATGCCATTCTTACCATATTAGACTTTTTTTCTTTTCACCTTTAATCATTCCCTCTGCTATAAACTAATAGGCCATGTTTAGTGGAAATAACCCACTTCTGGGGGCTTCTTAGCAATAAATCCACTCTTTAGTGTTTACAGAGTAATCTTATATATTACATTTACTTCAGTACAAGGTTGGAAAGAACAAACAGCACCTTGTTTGGAAAAACTATCAAATGTTTTAAGAATATTTCCCCTCAAGATGACTCTGAAATTTCTCTATGAATTAAGAAATCCTGTTTTATTCTATAGATTCTGGTCTCAACTTTCACAGTCATACCATTAAAAAAATATATGGATGTGTAGAATGAAACGATTTTTGATTACTTTACTCTTGTAGGGTTTTATCTGTGTGTGTGGGGGGGTGTGCGTGTGTGTGTGTGTTAGAAAAACTGTTGTGGGCATTCCTGCTGCCAGGTCTCACTATGAAAATAGAAACTGCACTCTGGGTGTTTGGTGTGTGAGGGGGCGAGATTTAGCTTAGCTTAATGCCAAGCGTTTTCGTTTTGGATAAAACAAGCCTTCTAATTAGACTGATCGGACTTGTGCTTTGAAAGAGGTCGGTACATTTCTGTTTGGAGTCACACTGAAAAGCTTCCTGGGCTGTCCATCTCTCAGACGCAGGCAGGATAACAGACAATCAATCAAAGCTGGCAGGGAAGAGCGACTGAATAGGGGAATAGATTCTCCGCTGTGCCGATGGGGATGTGAAAGACTCTCAAGTAAATGGCTGCTGCTGCTAAGAGGATGGGCTGTAAGAAGAAGTGCATCACCATGCAGGAAGAGGACCCTGTGACAGCTTCATAAGAAGCTTTGTAGAGTGTTAGCAACATGCACTTGCACACATAAACTTGTAGGGATGTTTCCAGATGCTCGCCTGTGAAATTATGTCAGGAGGAATTTTTATCTAGACACTGATCTGACCTCTTTTCCTCCTCCAGGTCACTCTGTTAGTCCCAGAGTAAAAGACAGCTTCTAGCCACTTGATTAGTGAGGTACAGTAACGGGTTGGTTCATTATTATTCTCCTGATTTCAGATAGATGTTTGGTTCATAAGTGAGAACAAAACGCAGGTCAGGCTGTCATAATCTGTGCAAATTTGCTTGAATTGTTATGTTCATATAAATACATCACATGTCATTATTATTATTATTATTCAACGCTGTTTTTGGACACGGTTTCATCATGACTAATCCTTATCTAACAGAGTCAGCAGACTGCCAGCTGGCAAACATTCACCCTGACAGCAGGTAGTTGGAGAGTTGCAGGTGGAAGCAAAAAAACTTTGATGGACCTTTGCTGGAAGTAATTATTGGATCCTTTTCCCCTTTGCTGTCAGATTTGCTGGTTAAGTGTTTGTTCATCTTTTGGGCAAGGTTTTCTGCTTTAGGTGTAGATGTGAGATTAATCAACAGAATATTTTTAAAGTTTTTTTTTTTAAATCAGCGAAGGTATATTGTATATATGTAGATATACACCTTAGCAACATCTCGCAATGCCATAAAACCTACGAGTTTGTTGGTTGATGCTTCTTCCAGCTTGTCATGTTGAGGCTGTTTTCTGTGCCCGTTCCTTTGTGCTAAATCAAAGAAGATTTTATTGTTAGACTCATTGTCCTGGTGTGAGGACCTTTGCTTTATGTCCCCATCTCAAGATGCTTTCAGCCTCGACCAGGATTTCCTCATCCCCCCTTAAATAAAGTGTCATCCCAGCATCCTGCTAACACAACCATGATGGTCTCAGATTTTATTTCTTTATTTAAATAAGTAATTAAGCTAATTGTGGATTCATATGGGTTTCGATTTGTGACAAACTTAAGTGCAGATGTTGTTGGTTAAGGTTATGTTGTTGCAATATGTCGTAGATGTTACATAAATATATCTCTAGCTGCTATTGTGGTTATTACCCATTGTACTTTTGCCAGTTCATTTGCATTTAACTAGCTTACTCCTTGCAGTTGTTTTGCGATGCTGTGGCCCCCCTGTTGTCTGCATATCTTTAACTTCCGTGATTGGTTACTGTCATTGCTCTAGCTGTTTTTGTTCGATGCTATTGGTCCTTGTCGTTGGTCTGTGTTGTCAGTTCCTGTTCCCTTGCCATTACAGACTGTTGAAGTAGGTCTTGTCTGAACTAAGTGCTCATTAGAGATCACAACAACCTCTGTTTATTGATATCAATGGTTTCAAAATGCTTAGATTTCGACAAACATCATTTGATTTACTTTAGGCATTATTTAAGGGAGAATAAAGAATTTAATAAGTGATTCTGTCGTAAATAGAGTCCAAAAAATAGTGGGAGCAAAGTTTAGGACCATTTAAGAATCTAAAACTTTAAAATAACACAAAGGAATCCTGCCTATTTTCTGTAAATACTTGTGTTACATAGAAGGGACCTATCATTATGCCTCTGTATTGTTATACGTCTGGGCTCCCTGATCAATACAGTAGCTTCTTAGCTGAGTGGGGAAGCATGCATGACTTCCATCCATGACTCTGTGGGATCAAATCCTGCTCGGGGTCTAAATATTCAATATTCTCCGCTTTACATGCCATCCAAAGCAACAACTTCTAATTCTTTTATAATATTTTATTTTTTTACATTTTAATTTTTTTTCATTGGGAAAACATCTTTACAAAGAAACAAAGAAAAACAAGGAATAGAATACAGAATGTGCAAAAGTAAGTAGGGGGTGTATTTGTCTACAGAGAACATATCGGTATGAAAGGAAACAAATAAAAGAACGAAAATAAATAAATAAAGCCGATTTTATGCACATGACACATTAGAAATATTCCATAACCCACCATATTCATTTGTGATTACCGCTTTATTGTTTGTACTCTTCAGAAATGCTTTGATATAGTTTAATTATCCACAACTGTAGAAATCAGTTAAGATTATGAAAACTTAGATTTTTATTATTTATATATTTTATGCAGGGCTGTACGGAGACACAGTGGTTAGTGCTGTTGCCTTGCCCTGAGGGATGAAGCCGGAGAAGATGGATGGATATATTTTATGCATTTATATTTAGGCACTGGGGAATCACTACATTGTTTTGGAATGTCTTTTATTTGAAATATCCTATCTGATTTAATAAAAAATGACTGATTTGATAAAATATTGACAAGTGCTTATCCTGGGCCTTATTCTTCTCAAACACTTGAATGCTTTTTATTTAATCACACATTTATATAAACGTTGCAGTAATAAAAACAATTTTTTCACATCACATGAGTCAAATGATCTCCAACAGGACCTTACTGCCTGATAAATAGATGATGAAGACTAGAAGTAGTTGGAGGAAGATGGCACCCACTAAAGCTGGGGCTGAAACATGGATATATATCATGTGTTTATAACGCCACTGCTGTTTTTTCAGAGTTATCGCGTGAACAAACGTGCAATTTGAATGTGACTGAGTGCCTCTGTGATTTAAAGATTGTATTTTGTTGACCAGTAGTTAGAAATGTATGATTCAAATGATAAGTGTTTTGTTACTGAAAGTCTCAGCTGCACCTAGCATTACACACAAAGTTTCTCGAGGCAGAGCAGAGAAAAAACAATCTTCAAGTAAGTCCTTTGCTTTCAGATCTTGAGATTGAGAGGGAGACCCTGGATGTGCTCCAGGAACAACAACTTCTAACCTGGTTAGAGTCTCTTTTCATTATTTTCCAAAACAATAGTCTGTTTGGAGAGTCTGCCTGTCACTGAACTCTTGGCTGATCTTAAATTGATCAGATCAGACGACATGGTGATGTTTCAAGGAGGGAAGTTGGAACTGACTGTGACTCTCAGCTGGCAGAAGTAGTACAACTCTAAGAGATGGAGCCGTAGAGACAGCCACAGGTAATGTGTGACAGGTCGTAAACATGCTGATCTCAGTAAGAAGATGTCCTCTGTTAAAACCAGAAAACCAAAAATAAAAAGACTTTCAATGTGTCAGGCTGTAAGATCAGCAGATTTAGATGTTGGGAAAACGAATTCCATTGTTTGCAACATTTTAGGCCCCTATCAATCTTCTCTCTAACCTTTGTGGTTTATTTAAGGGTAAGGCATGTGCTGACAAAGAGAAGCTGAACTGAAGCAGGGGTGAGGAAAACCCAATCCACTGTGAGGGTAACAAGGTGTGGTCAGAATATGTTGTTATGGATTCAGGCCTAACAAATGCAAGAGAAAGGGTTGTGCTTTAAAGTTTGACGCATTGGTTAAGACAGATTGGTTTAGAAATATGTAATTCATTAATCCCATCCAGTCCATTTATATCACGTTAAATATTAAACATATGCCTTCATTCATCAATGCCAACGTTGCAATAAGTTTACCTGCAGGTGCTATAACAGAGCAGGAGCTGCAGCCTCTGTTCCTTTTAAATCTTTCTTTTTAAATCTGATTTTGGTTTGTTTGCTTTAAAATGCTGTCAGTGCCTTCATTATTGTTCCCTGCTGACAAACTCAGATGCTCTCGGATTACGGTTGCCAGGGATTTTGCTTTAGCTTGCACTGATTCCAGATAAAGATGATGTGTGTCACTCTGCTTTTGTGTGCTCTGTTTGAACTGGAAATTAAGATGGGGTTGCTTGGATCTCCCTCTGCAATAGAGAAAAGCACTAATCACCATCAGAGGAAATGCATTAGAGAGCAGACTGATCATTTTGCTTCTTTAAAGTGTCTTTCTGCTTTGCATTCAGCGAATTGTCTGAACTCTGGTGTAATCTCTGTTTTTTTGTCACGCTTAAACGTTCCAAATGATAAATTGATTTAAGTGAAAGAATGTGTAAAAAGCGTAAAAGAAGTCATATTAACTGTGATTTACCGCTTGTTTCTGTTTTGGTGAGTCGTCACTCAACACACCCATGTCTGCCACTTAACTAAGGGTAAAAATCAAGAAATATTTTTAACAGCATCTTAGGAAGGTAAAATATCTTTGAAAATAACAGTACATGCATCATTGTCATGATATTTAACATCAGAAAAGAAGTCTTCATCAGTCTAGAAGGGCTTACAAAGTTCTTTTAGTGGCTTTGAGACTGAGAAACACAAATAGGGCCATTGTCCAGAATTTGAAAAGATATTTAACAGTGTTCAGCCAGCTTACCTAAATGACTCCAAAAGACCAGATACTTTCATAGAGGAATCCAGAACAAAATGTAAAGCACTGCTAGCCTTGTTCATGTTAAGTTTATGTTAATAAATCAACGAATGAGACTAAAGAAAAATGTTATACAAAGGGGGAGACTCCCACGACCGAAACCACAGCAACCCTCTGGGCTGATGAGATAAAGGTCAACGTCTTAAGAAAGGCAAGTGCTGGTTAGGTGTTATATTACATTATATATCATATTATATCTGATGTCAATCTGATACTTGATCTTAGAATAGATTATAACAACAAATAGTAAAACAAAGTGGTGATTCTTTGATAGCCTTCAAGCCTTGGAAGACTACCCATGATTAAAGGAGCAATAAATTCTGCTAACAACCATGTCTTATATAACATGTCCAGTTCTAAGTTTGTAAACCTAAATACATATGAAAATGCGATTGACATAAAACCCCACATTAACAGTTGTGGCCCATTGAAAGCATTTACTAAAATCTGACTAAAAGTGTTATGTGTTTTAAAATGTTATGATCTTAAATAGGCCATTTATGCTAAGAATAGCTCTTTAATGTAGCAAAAATCAATCAATTTTACAAATTACAGAAGGATAAAAGGAAAACTTCATGGCAATGTAAAAAGTCAACATTAGTTTTGGCAGCTGTTGCCACAAAGGGTGGCACAGGTTTTTTTATGAAATTTGCTGGGCAATTGCCTTTTCACATACCGTACGTAGACATGATTAGCTCTTTCCCATTATTATATAAAAGTATCATTTTTGAACTTTAATTTAACAGATTTTGTTTTTTTGTCCAACGATTAATCAGTTTGAACATCTGAATGAAGTTAGAGGAGTTTGTAAAGGGGGTGATTTGTCTTATAGAGAAATCAAGCATTTTTTTAATAAATGTGTGGAATGGTAATAATTCATTTTTTGTTAAAGACTTCTAACAGATTAATTATTGTAATCAAGACTGGTCCTAAATTTAGTGATTCTAACACCTGGACAAGTCAGTTCAAGTCAATGATATTCGGTTCAGAAACACTGTTGATCTTTCTTTGCTTTTTTTATTTTTAGCTGTTTTCTTCAGTCTTCTGTGAGAGGTTTGATTAAAATCTCCACAACTCACCCCCTACCTGTTGGTTGTCTTCTTTGTTATCGTTATGATCTTGTTTGTTGACTAACATTCTCCAACTAACCACTCAAATGTTAACAGAACAGCTGTTTTTATACCGAGATTACATGACTAATAAGGGATCTCCGAGGAAAGCTGGAATAATTTGGATTTTATTTAGTAAAAGAGTAAAGATGGTGAAACAAAAGGAACTCCACGGGGTTTCATTATTTTCAGAGAGACCTTCAGTTTTTCACCTATTCACCACTTGTTGGTCAATAACATAAAATCCCCCAAAACATTTTGTAGATTACTGTTGAAATGTGATAAAACCTGACAAATTTGACAGGTTGGAATGAAGGGATGTGAGGAAAGAGTGGCCTAAGTTTAACTTTAGGTTTAGGAATAACAAATTAAGAGCTTCAATTTAAAGGCAGAATAGTTTGCAAATGTGTTCTGGGGCCTTCTGGATTGGTTAAGAGGTCCAGGCGTACAACAACTGTATTTTAACACCAAGGTAGAAACAGCAACCCCACAAGACTGACTTTCTTCGCTGTGCTTTCTTTCTTTTCATTCAGTGTAACACAGAGGGATATTGTCCCTGAAACAATCAATTGCAACAGACAGGAGCACAAACTAGCAACCTTTAAAGGAAACATCCCAGATCTATGAATCGAAATGCCTCAGAAGAATGGACAAAAGTTTCAGTCAGGAAAAAACAAACATTTGTGAGTAAAATAAGGAAATGCATAGCTTTTTGATTGGCTCCATGAAAGTAAAGCTGAAATATTTGTTTAAGTATCCATTGCATACATATTATTGTTACATCCTCTCTAATCTAAAATGATTGCTTTGGCTTGTTTCTTTAAACAAACAGAAGATATCAGCAAAAAAAAAGAAACAATCTGATTAAAGTTGTAGTCCTTAGTCACTGCTCCTGTCTACCGACATTTGTTCTACTTCATCTGTGACCATTTGTTCCATTGAGTTCTATGTCCTATTTTCCTGTTTTTTAGACCTCTGTTGTGTTTTTATTTGATAAGAGTCATTGTCATGGACCTTTCAGGTGTCTGTGTTTTATTGTTTAGTTCAGCTTTTCCATCAAGCTTCCCTTAGTTATCTCCTGATCTCCTTATTCTAACCCAGCTGTTTTCTACTTTGTTAAGTAGCTACCACAAGCATCTTCTCTCAGTAATCCTCTTACAAGGCATATACTATGTTCCCTACTAGTTCATTTATATAGTGCAAGCTCCTCTGCTCTTATCTCCATGTTTAGGAAAAGTTACAAACCCTCTGTTGTAGGATTAAAGTTTGATTTTCATCAATAAATATTGTGTTTCGTTCTCTGTCTAACCCATTTCTGAAGACTACATTTTGGGTTGTACTGCTTCTTAAGGTTCATGGCATCTTCCTGTTAATCTTTAATGTTTTCCTCCTTGCATGTCTTGCAATATAGTTAAAGTTGTTTTTTTTTTCTGATTCTGCAGCCATAAAGATGCAACGTCATCTGTAGGTCCTTTTACGTCTTTAGACTTTCTTTAGCATCTTTCACTCTGATTTTCAATTGAAATAGCTTATATAGTCCGATTAGAATTAAACCTTCTTTTAATTAAATGTAAAGTATAATTCTGGCTTTTTATTTTGCAGAAAGATGTATTCTTTTTTTTTTACTTTAGATATGCTTGCAAAAATTCAGCTGCAGACATTGACCTGGAAAATTACACATGCAAAAGTACCAGCCACCAGCACTATAGCAAGCCCAGTAACTTTTACCCAATCAAATACGCTCATTTAATCACATGGAAAACATCAGTACTTTAGGCAGGGGTTTTCTGCCCAGTGAACTGTCCTTAATGCTGAGGAACAACTGATAATTCTCTAGCATTGAGACTTGTTTGAAGAGGTTTCTGAGTCCTCTTCACACGGCACTTATCATAGTAGAATATTCTTGATATTTACACAATTTAGTTAATTTAGTTTAGTATAATTTGCAGAGATGTCACAAAACATCAAAATGATTCTTATAATTTTTTAAGCTAGAAGAAGAATACAAAAAAAGTCAACATCAATATATTTGTCTTGGCTGATCTTGGTCGCTGTCAACAGATGTGGGGATTATTTTTCATAGATTGAAGAAATCCTGGTTTGTTTTTAATGCAGTGCCAGTCTGTTCCAAACAGAGAATGACAGATACAGTTTTTTTACGGCTGATACATAACAATGATTTTAACAATAGTCTAACCAACCCCCAACATTTGCTGCCTTTTTTTTTACTCGTTTTTATAAAGAAATTACACAGTGATAACAAATGTTACCCAAGTTTTAATTTAAAGAAGAATTGTTGAGTTTTCCAATGACACTGCCACCTGTGGTCAAAGGATAGAACTGCAGCACTCTTCTCATTCTCATAGCTTGCACTTGTACTTGACAAGGTTGTTTTTTTGTTGTTTGTTTGTTTGATTTTTCACCTTAAGTGGAGGTACCATGGGTCTGGATTGTCCACAAACCCATCTTTAATATAATCCTTTGATTGTTTGCTAGGTGCAACCCATTTAACATGAATGTGCTTGATGTCACATCTGCAGAACAGCACAGGAACTTTTACCCGAAGTAAATTCAGGGGAAATAGGCTAAAGGCTTATAGATTGAAGGGTCAAATAAAATGGCTATTTTAAAGGCACGTTTTGATCAAAACGTACAAAATGTCTCTATAAAGCATCAGAAATATATGTTAACAAATAAAAGAAAACAACATTAACAATGATTATAAAATGGAGGGACCGGCAATGCATGTAGCATTCGTTATTTTAAGCTATGGCTGAAAGCACCAATGAACTGGAGATTGGGTGTATTGGTCCATCTCTACTTCCAATCGAAATTTCCCAGCCTAAGGATGAATTCAATTTTTTTGCACAGTGTGATTCCAGGCTACATCCAAATCAACAAAAAATAATTCTATTCAAAGAAAATGACTAACTCTAATCTGACAGTGGGGTCACTATAGAGAGGTCCTCATTATCTAATGTTGTAGAGAGGTTTTGCAAAGCAGCTTGGGTAAATATTAACATGGCAAGAAGTGAGAAGCTGATCAAATTTTACCTAAGAGGACTAATGTTGAGTCCTGCTTATTTTTCTTATCCTTATAACAGATTACATTGCTTCTTTGTTTAATATTTATAAAATTAAAGGGAAATGCTTTGAAATGTTTTTTTTTTTTTAATGGCCTCATTTATTTTAATCTGAACCTGGCTTTTGGGTTGTACAGTTCATTATATCCACCATACATTCACTCAATCATTATCTGTTTATTCTGACATTTGATGATGCTATTACGGCTCTTTTAAAACATCCTTTTAAAACAGTTATGTACTTTTCATATACAATCCCCATAAAAAATAACTTTTGGTTACTTTTGTTAAGCGTTAAATTGCCAAATATTGTGTCTCCCTGTAAGAGTTAGACTCCCATGTGCAGTGTCCAAGCAAAGTTTCTTTCTGACATCCATAAAAGGGGTTAGACGGGGAAGCTGAAACAGTGTGGACCAGGATGGTTCTTCTCTGCTGAGCCGTACAGCCTGTCCCTCAGTGAGTTCTGGTAAACACTGGACTGTAATCGCTCCCATATGTGGCTGCATAACTAAACACACAGCACACAATGGAACTCAGCAGGCTAATTGAGATGGAAAAATGGACCTAAATTACAAGAAGAAAAATTGCAAAAGAGAGAAAAAAAGAATCCTGTCTTGATTATAACCCAATGTAAAGTTTAAGTCTTGGAAACATCTGCTTCCATTTAAGACTTTCGGATATGTGTACACATTATAGTGTACCGTGCTCTGCTCAAAGACTTTCCTAAAGGATATAAAGGACTGTTTCCTTGTATAGCTGGCTGGAATAAATCCAGTGTAACTACAAGAAAACATGCCAATTTCAGCCAGTTGAAGTTTATAGACAAGCCACATGGACTCAAGATGCAAATCAAGGGGAGGTTTTACTTTTCCTCACAGTTGCACAACCTTCCTTTTCTACATTGACCCATATTCTGGAGTAACGCTATCAAAGATCAGAACAGGGAGATCCAAATAAGTCTGCTGCAAAGTGTGAAACAAGTACCATCAATCCAATTTTTTCTTCATCATTCAACTTGTGTTCAGGGATCCAGGGAAGAAAAGGGGAGGAAACAGAGCCTGTAAAGGGTTAATACTGTGCAATTTTACCCTGTGGTTTTACAGGAGGCTGGGCAAAGCCTTTTGTTGGCTAGAGGGAAAGAAACAGAACAAGAACATGAAAGAGAGAAAGCCACTAAAGAGATATTTTCAGAACTTTAAAGGAATGCATTCTGGGCTTCCTCTGGATGTTATTTAGTTGTCTAGATTGCTCAAAGTGCCTCGCAAAAGTATCCACACCACTGGAACCTTTTCACATTTGTCACATTGGGATGTTATGTGATTAGGACATTAGGATTGATCATTTTAGTGGAAGGAAAGTGGTAGGTAATTTTCAAAGCTTTTGTTTATACAAGTATAAGTAAAAAAAATTCTGTCAAACAGATTTATAAGGATACCTGTAAATAATAAGAAAATCTTTTAAAGTGTACAAAACATTAAAGATCTGAGGTTACATATTAGAAATAGTCCAAAACTAAGTGAAGCGGTATGGATTAAAATCTATCTGTGTGTCTCAATGGCTTAGTCATAGTCCTGAGCAAGGTGCAAATAACAATCTGAGGCAATAATAGAACAGAAGGTAGACAGATGCTTTCCATCCAGTTTGACTAAGCTAAATCAATTATCTTTAGAAATACGCATAAATGCTTGTTTGAATAATGTATTTTTTCGACAGCACTGAATCCAATCATCACCCTTCACCTGTTGACACATTTTCATTGAAAAGTTAAAAAAAATCTTCCATTTCCAAAAGAAATAACACTGTTGGAGATACAGACTTTCTTTCCAAAAGTAGTGATAATATACTTTGTTGGTTTGTTATAGAAAAGGTCAGTAAAACTAAAGATTCTGGTTAAAAAGTTGAAGACAAAGAAGTTCATGGGAATGTGAATGGGTTTTTAAGATGCTATAAAAAGCAACTGCCTCTCCTGCTGTAAAAGAGTTTCTTAATTTCAGATCTTCACAATAGAAGAAAATATTTAAGTGTCCAAAGTACTATAAAGGAGAAACTACTTTGGTGTAGCTAAACAACTGCTCAGACATCTGCTTTAATTAACATGTATTATTGTTGCACAGTCTTTAGGACCCTGAGGTCAAACATGTTTATATTTAACTCTTCGTGACCTCAGCAGTCCGGTGAGGAACTGAAAAGGCTATAATGTGGCAACTGTAAGAGGAAACACCCTCTCTGAAATGTGAGTAATGCTGCAAAATGATGAGTTTAACACTGACATTAAAATAACCTCTTGCACAACAAGACTGTTGATTCCCAGATTATGTACACCTTGGTTTAGAATAATATTTAGAGCTGTTTGCCATTACTTGGTTAGTTGTGTGTCCAAATCATGCCATCGATGTTTCTGATTGCACAAGAGGATCAAAATGAAGCAGAAGAAGAATTTTGTTGACTGTATTAAGACAAGCAAAATAACTTCCACTGACCATCAACAGAAAGTTAGATGTTCCCCATGGGTTGGGCTTTTGTTTTCTTCAGAAAAAGGGTAGGGTCCACCCTGATGTTAAAAAAAAGAAGCAGTTACTTTAGAGTTACCCATAAATAATAGAGTTTAATATGCTTGTTGTTACATTTTGAATATACAGCCATTTTGATGACTAATCCGACTAGTCTTTATTTCCTCTATTTTTCTATTCAGTCAGACCAGTTGTTACCAAATATGTCACTATTTAACCATAATATGAAAAAACTATAACAGTTCAAATAAATTATAATTAAGATTGTTGGTTACATTGATGTAAAAAATAGTATTTCTATCGACGTGTTTCCTTTTATGTAGCCCCCTCTAAAAGGAGAAGTAGGTGAGCAAACTGTTTATAGTGATGTTTTCAAGGCCAAATATTACAGCATAGAAGTGTACCTGTAACTGTGTTAAGCATTAAAGAAATACTGCAGCAAACTGCCCCCAAATAGTTATTGGTAGGTGGGCATTCAGAAAATCGACAGGAGTTAAGATCACTTGTTTTCTTGCTGCTCTAGTCTATGCAAGATCTGGGCCTTGACTCAAATCAGGGTTTCGATTTTTCCACGATGGGAAAAAAATGGTTATCCTTATTAGAAAAGGGACACATATGAATGTCTAGTTGAAAAAATAAAAGCGATTTCAATAACAAACAAAAGTTATCTATAACTTATTGTTTGTATATTGTATATTGTTTTTTTCTGAGGATAAAGGCGGGACATTTTACCTGCTTCAATTCAGTTGAAATAACTTAAAGGAGACTCTTCTTAGAGCCATCTGTAGGTCTGAGGAAGGTTTGACCTACGCAGCCTGTTCAAAGTCCCGTTACAGCATCTGAATGAGATGAAGACCTCAGCCTTGACTCTGCTCAGGACATCCAATCTTACCCACGAGCAAATAATCTGTGATTACACATTATAGCCACTAGATGGCAGACAGTTCCCATAAAAATACTGCTTTGTTAATGCAGTAAGGCTGGAAGACAAATGATTTAATAACTGATATTCACACACGTATTTTTACAAGTTGAAGGTTTTAAAAAAAATGAATAACTTATAAAAGATTATTTTTCTTCCTAATGCTTTTATAGTTTTGAAATGTTATGCCTGATGCATTGTTCACACCTTTCCTCTAGGAGGAGCATGTTATGTTCTAACCTGAAGCAGGAATTTTCATTTGGAGAACAGGTGGACTTAGCAGCAGGTTTTATTCCCAAGCAGACAGCAGGCTTTGTATCCATCTCTGCCTTACACTTGTTGTATTTTTCTTACTATAGCAGCCTTGTATCCTCTACTAATACTCATATGAATGCATATGTGGATGTTTAGCTGCAGGGATGAGGACTGAGTGGTGCCCAGAGACTGCCTGAGTGTTATAGACAAAAGGTTAATTCAGCAGATCACATTTAATGAGATCGCCATTATCAATTGCTGCAACCTGACATAGTGACATTTCACAGAGGCCACGTGGTGACTCCCTGGCATTTGAGACTCGCCAGAAACAAACAGGCCAAGGTCTGGATCGAAATCCTCCGCCTGAGTCTGTTTACGCTGTTGGACAACACGTGAGGGGAATACAGGTGGCTGCTTACCAAAAAAAAATGATGGTGGTTAAATGTTTGAAAGCGGAAGCAGTGGTTTAATGTCATCTGTTGCCTTTCTGAGCCACATCACATCATCTATACTGTCTAAAACAATGCTGTAGGAAAATGAGAACTCCTATTATAACTTTTTCCTACCGATGGTTCCACTTATAATAAAAGAGACCCGTCATGGTAGGTGTGTTTGATTTGCATATCGGATCACGCCATGGGTGGCAGATAACAGATCCACTGTTGTATCTTCTTGTCCACTTTGCATAATACACTGTGCATAGGATTTATTATTTTATTACTCATGTTTTATATCTTTACAATAACAAATATTAGCAAATGTATGTTTTTTTTAAATAAAGAAGGTTGCAAGCATGGGAAATGTGAACTTTGTTCATGTGCGACAGCATAGGGACAGAGAGACACCTGTCCAACCGGAAGGCACCTTAACTCATAGGGATTATCACAGTATTGAATTAAGAGCTCTTGATCCGTTTCATGCAGATTCAGGCAAAGCTGTGAATGGCTGCAAACACACAGTTATCCTAACTGAGATCTTCCACCTAACATCCACAGTGTGGACACATGGACTGTAAACCCACACGCTGTAATGCCTACACCTACGTTTAAATCCTCGCCTTTGAAGTTTAATTTATCTGGGGAGCAGAGAGCCTGGGATAGTTTAGCTCTGCCAGGCTCCACGCAGCGGAAGATTTACAGCTTATTGTGTGCTCCCAAATCAATACTGACAAGCCTCAACAGAAAAAATAGGGGGGTGGGGGGCGTCATTTAACGGAGCAAAGGTAATTAAAGCCACATTCACAAAGTAAATCTAGGGTTTTAGTCATTCGGTGGTGGAAATGAACTGTTTCTGTTTAGGTATTATGCATATTTAACAAATATACTATTAATGAGGTGCATAACTTTGTCTTACCTGAGTTTTTCTTTAAGCCAAACCAGGTCAAAATCATACATGCACAAATGCAGGACCAAATGTCAGTCAATATTTTATTGCACTGATCCTGATCTAACCTGAATCCTAAGCTGGACGGTCAGTCATTGTTGACTTCTGTGCATTCAATGTGACTTACCACTTTTGTAACTGAGTTACTGTTACTCCTGAATTCTTCTACTTACTTAGAGAAAATCACTAAATTAAAAAAATAATAATGTTATATTTAATACTTTATATCATGTTGCTTTATGCTAGGAGCTGGGGTACTCTTGAACATCTTGATCAGTTTTTCTACAACTTAAGGGCAACAGCAGGATAACATAGATAAAACTTTAGACTTTCAACTTTTTGGAAGAATTGATAATTAAAACCACAAAAACAAAAGGCTTGTTAAGAATGAACCTCCTCAAAGCCAGACCTCCTCCTTTTTAAAATTCATAGAATGTGTCTAAAGGTTATGATGCCAACATATTTAAATAAGCTTTTCCAATAAAAATACCAGAAATGGTTAAATATCCATCTAGAACTACCCAGGACAACAAAAACAGTGTGATTTCTCTACATCTTGCTGATGTTTAGCCAAGTCTTGCTGGACTGGTAGGAATAAAATTATACCAGGGATTTAGAGAAAATCTACTGCAACACCTTAAATGATTATTTTCAGGATAAGCTTCTAACTTCTAGAGGATTTTACATTCCGATTATTCTAACTCTTTCTGCGAGGAGCAGGAGGAGATCTTTTTGTAGAGGAAGTCCTCTTACTTCCCTTGTGAAGGACTGACTTCTCCATTAAAAGAGGCAGATGACCTAATGCAACGTGCAAGAGTTGGTGTTTCATAGTATAGTATGTATGAACGTCTTGTTTGTGGTGCTGTCAATGGGCACTAACTAGAATTTGGGAGGGGGGGGTCAGGTGTCTGAGCTTGGACTCCTGTAACTTAATCTTAATGCAAAGCTCCAGTTACCCTTGAAGACTGGTCAATTTTGCCAAGCCCTCAACTGTGGTTCTAAAATGCACTATTTTAAAGAAAAAGAAAAAATTAGAAATAAAAGAGGAAAAAAATGTCAGACGTGGTTGTAGCTTGAAGTGTTTTCCTTGCGGTGTTGGGAGCCCACGAGGGGCGTTTCTGAAATTAATGAGCAGCTGAGTACCGTGCAGCCGAGGCAAAGCATTCCTGCACTCTTTTATGTTTTCTTTATATATGAAGCCTGATCTGCTTAGACAGGCTGTGGCTGCACCATAATGAGGGTATCAGATTTACCTGAGCTCAGGTTTCAGCTGCTGTAATTGAGAGAGCGAGTGGTGTCAAAAAGGGAGACGGCATAGAATGAAGAGTTAAAATCTACCCTGACGTGTTTTTTTGTTCCCCCCTTCCTCTGCTTTCTTTAAACGTCCTCCGCTTTCCAGATGCTTTCCGTATTGTTATTAGACACCAACAAAAGAAAAGATATTTCAATTTATTTTAACAGGCATTAAGGAGTTTAATTTTTTTGTCATTTTGGAAACACTCTTTTTGTTACATTGCACCTATTTAGCAGGGCAATACAATCAGGGGAAATAAAAGAAAGTAATTTATAATAGAAAGTCATTTCGGAAGACGTTGTTCTGGTTCATTTCTGATGCTTTTACAAAAGGATTTTGTTCATATCCAGTTTGAGTAAAAGAAGCAATTACAGCAACTAAAATCAGTTTCAATTTTGGAAGGATTTTTATTTTATCTTGGAAGATTCATTTATGACTGCAGCCTCATCAAAAAGAAATGATCTCAATAATTATTTTAAGGACATTGTACCAAAGGAGGGATCCTGAAAACTTTTCTGTTCAAAAAAACAATCACATACGTTTCCTCGTGTCAGTTTATGTATGATTTTATCAGAATTGATGTACATATTGTATGGACATATTGGGTTGTGTGTATATGTGTTCAAATATTTCCTTCTATTGCTGCTTACCTTGTAATTTGACATGGTGACTCTTGTGTTTTTGGCATTTTTTATTTTTGAATCTACCTATGAACATGCTTGCTTCAAAATTGCCCTTTAGGGATAAAGAATGTTTTATTGAACTAACATGAACTGACGGTATGTTTATTGGTGCTATGGGATGATAAATCATCACTTTTTGTCCAAGAAACACAGCAAAATAATGTGTAATGTCTTAGTCAACATTTTCTATGGCCAATAGAAGTGACTTTATAACATTTAACACCTTTATTTTATTATTTTATTGTTTAGTGAGATAATCACAAGTTTTTAACTTTATGAAGTATGTTCACTGCATATCCTATTGGTCTTATCATTGTGGTGACTTGGCTTCTTCTTTTTAGGTTTGCTTCTTAGATGCTCAATTATCTACCAGTTCCAGTTCTAGCACAAGTAAAAAAAATGGAAAGTAAAATACTGCTTTCATTTTGCCAACTGAATGAAAAGGCAGATTACCATTTTTGCTAAATTACACCATTTTTATTGCCTGGTTTCCTACAGAACAGTACATCAAAATGAAGACATGTACTTCAGATGTGCATCACATCTGTTACTTTTGATATTGCAAAATGGAAACAAAGGAAGTTCTCTATAGATAGATGAAGGGACGGAGTATCAGGCATGAAGCGCAGTAACAGAAGAAACCTGTAATGAGTAATGAAAACAGGAGGGCTGACAAGAGTCATAGTCTGAATTGCAGGGACAGACAAGAGTCATGTCCCTGCAATTCTCCAGCTTTGGGGAAAATTATGTCAAGACCAGCAGTTTTCAGTGCCACCCTGTGGTTCTCTGGTCTGTTTCAGGATTGATTCACACTGGCGCGATCCACTCTAGGAAAGATTCTGGCACTCTAAGGTTTGGTGTAGAAACACTGCATGTCAAAATCTATCTAAAGTCATCTGATCAGCATCATATTAACTAATTCTAGCTCATCACCTTTGTTTTTGTATCTGTTGTGATGTCATCATTAAAAATATTCAAAGAAGCTGGAACATTTTTCTTCTGGTCAGTGCGTTTTTTT
>JAUZNJ010042371.1:20961-33536 GCA_034780135.1 Jordanella pulchra | reverse complement strand
GTCATGTGAAACAAATAAATGCATATGGACTTGAAATTAATATATATATATGTGTGTGTGTGTGTGTGTGTGTGTGTGTGTGTGTGTGTGTGTGTGTATAAGCACAAAGTGCCATATATACAATGCATTTTGTATTTAGAAAGGTTTGGACTATTAATTTAAAACCAGCTCAAACTATTCTGCAAATGCTTTGTTCTGAGGAATTCGTTAGGATTGTCTTTTGGGATCAAATATGGACTTTTACATCAGGAAGTCTCATGCATCTACGTGCCCTAAGCTTTAGTATTAGGGATGCTTTTACTGCAGGTTGTGCAGATTAGTTTCTCTGCTCTAGTAGATCGCCGGTCTTGAACCTGCCACATGTGTAGTTATAACACTGACCCCCCTGTCTTCTGTTGTGTGTTTTTTGTTTTGTTTTGTTTTGTTTTTTGTAGACCATAATTGTCAAAGGTGCCAAAAGCAAACCAATAAAAGCAGCAGAAATGTGTGAAGGTGCAGCAGAGAAGGAGAATGAGAAGCTGTGGCAATAATTAGAGGCCAGAATGGTGAGGGGAATCATAGTCTGGGAACAGTAGTGGTGATTTTCCCATGAGTCTAAGTCGGTTTTCATAACCTGTTTATTTTGTGCCTATGTTGTTAGCTCTTTTGATGGTTTAATTGAAATGTATAAATGACTTGTGTTGACTATGTTCTTGCAATGAAAGTTCTCCAAAACATTTACTTCCAAATTCCAAAACCTTGCCCTGCAAAAACGGTATACAAGTTTGACCGACTCCCTCCCAGGTCCTCTAGTCATGCATGAACATGTCTGACTGCGGTCATAACTAGGTTGCAGGTTTGAGAATAAAAAGGAGGAATGTCACCTTTCCAGTCCCTGTGTGCACGCTAGGCGCTTCACTTACTGTGGGAGACAAATATTTTTACAGCAGCCTTTTTTTATAAGCTGTTAATTATTTTTTTTTTTTTTTACAGATAAACTTTCTCTTTCTTTACACAATTTAATTCCACCTTTACTTGTTTAAACTTGTGCACGGAACTGAAAGCAAATTTAATGAAAATAAACATTGAAAATGGTTATTTTTTTTAGCATTTTTATGCATTATTGTGTTGCTTCCTTTCAGGTGAGAACAGAAAGACGAGGCTTCTTGCCAACCTGCTGATATTACAACATGAATATAAAACATTGCTGAAACTTTTTTTTTAAGTTTATTAGCCGTCAGTTACAAGCTAACCACCTGTTGCTACATTTTAACTACGCTAACCACGTCCACATGGGCAGACCAGGACGTCACTTAGGCCCGCCCCCTTACGTGCGTTCCTCCAATCTGATTGGACGACTGTAGGAGGAGGATTCTCAGTGAAGCTTAATCCTAAAGTTTTCTCTCTGCTGTATCGAGTCACTAAAGTTTCTGTGGAACCGACCCGAACTGTCTTGTTTTGTCCGACCTGAACGAACCGAAGTATAGACGTTTTGTGATATATATATTTTTAGGTTTGTAGGCTATGGTTGCAGATTCCTGCTTCTTTTGTTGAGAAAGTTATGCGCCCTCAGAAAAATCCCAGACCTCCGTTAACAGCGAAAATGGTGATTCAGGCAGTCGGAAAAGTACTGAGGTAAAACGTTTTGTCTTTTTATTATCATTATTTTAAGAAATGATCTAATTATAGCAAGTCATTCGTTGAAATAACGTTTTTATTACGTTCGCTTGTTATGGTTTTGTTGTTGGTTTTCACTGTTGATGCCAAAAACTTGCGGTTACCTAATATTATTCTAGTGAAGCGCGTCTATAAACGCTGTTTTTTGTTTGTTTTGTTTTTTCAGTTGGACTGGAAGCGTTCGTGTCCTTCGATATAAAAACGAGTTGAAAACTAGCGCCTTGGTGAAGAGCTGTAAATTAGCTTCAATGCTGTAATTACACAATACTCCGCTCCGGGGGTCAACAACGATTCCCATTTAATGATGAAGATGATGGTGGTTGGGGGCGAAACACATTTCATTTCTTCCTCCTCTAATAGACTCAACTCTCCCGATGTAGGAGATCTATTCATTATGTATTAGTATTAGAAAGGTTTTACTGACTGGGTGGAAAGTTTTGAAATCTGTTTTTCCTTTGGGAGAAGTCAGAAGAAGCTGAAATATTTGGCTTTGAGATCATTTCTAACTACATGCATCAGTGAACTGATAATTCCTACTGCTGCTCCTTAGTAGTTTTATCTCGAAATATGATCTGGAAAAATATTCTAGTACTAAATGTAAAGTTAAATAACATTAGATCATTTTATTGCTATGATCATTTTTAAAGTACAAGGGATAAAATGCAGATTGCCTCCAATCAAATAGTAATAAAAATGATTGTCCAGACATTTGTAGGTGATTTAATTTATTGGTGACTGTAATATTACTGCAGATTTGAACAGGCTATGAGGACAAGTTTTCAATTTTATGCAGCTTTTCATGTTTTCTTTTTTTTCTGTTTTCACCACTTAGATCAGATTTATGTGCATCAAACATTATGTTGTAGAATAAGTTTCATTGTAACTTATGGAGCTCTGTTCACACTTAATCAACGTAGATGCGTTTGTGTGATAAACTTGTAAAAAAAAAAAAAAAAAAAATGTTTGCAACTCTAACTTTTCCAAGTGCTGCTGCTGGTTCTTTGGAGGCTCTGGGATTTGGATTTTACACACATTAAGGGATTTGACTTTGAGATAAAGTGCGATTTATCAGATTCAGATCTCTTCTCACTGTGCCTTCCTTCCTTTAGGGGACGAGGTCTCCTGTTAATGTTGTTAAGTTTCCTCTGACCTTTCAAATCAAAGGAGAGGTGTGTTTTTTTTTGTTTTTTTTTTTTTGTTTTTTTTTTCCCTTATTGTTTTCCAAGCAGCAGCCCAAGGGGTAAATACCTTAAGACAAATAGTTTTGCAGCACAATAGTAGTTTGACTGTTGATGTAGAGGAGGCTATCAATCATCTTATAGGATCAAGTGGGACGCATTCGGCTGAACTGAAAGTGTTAGTCTTTGTTGTCATGTCTGTTGCAAGATCGGCGACAGGTAGAGACAAGTCTTGCTGCACCTATATCAGGAAGTTAAACCTTGTTATTAAGAAATCATCTGCTCTTTTTTTTTGGGGGGGGGGGATACAACTGAATTGTGGGTTTGAGGCATTTCTTAAGAGGAACAAAACCAAAAGTGACTTTGCCAAAGATAACAAGGAAGAAATGTTTGGGTTTTAATGAGTTTTTAAGTGAAGATCTGCCGATTGCTCTGCTTTTAATGGGCTTCCTTCCTGGTAGATTCTTTAATACCTTTGGTCTTGGAGCTGTTATGAAGACAAGACCAGAAAAAGACAAGTTAATTTAAGCTTTTGCTCCATTTAAGGGTAAAGAGAAGTTTGGTGGTTTGGAGGACAAAAAGCATCTCTTCTTTCCTGCTGCATCGTTAACCATCTGATTACATACATACAGTGTAACTGAAAAATCATTTATTTCCTATTTTATCTAAACCTTATTCAAGATTAAATCCCTGCTGTAAACATTTCTTTTTACAAAAAAAGCTCTTTGTCTTAGTTAGCCACTGATCCCCCATCTCTACATACATATGTGTTGTGATGTTGATGAGGCTCCATTATGGTGCTGGTTGGGGGGTCCCAGTACACATTATTGGCCCCCAGAGCCCTTGAGTGGGATTTAGTACAGGAAGATGGGATAGTTGGAGCTGGGTTAGTTTTAAGGTACTTTGTTTTTAAGCCTGATGTTCTTTATGCTTCCAGAGAAGTTTTTAAGATGAGCTCTTTATCACTTTACTCCAGGATGAAACTGTTATCTGTCCTAAATTCAAACTGACCTAAATCTTGAGAAATCACATTTCGACTTCATCATTGACTCCTATAGTTGAGCAACACAAGGCTGAGTGTGTTTAGTCAAAGCCATTTTTGTAAGCCTTTGTGATGGCTGCTGTGGTTTAGCTCTGGTCTGCTCAGGCTGCCTTCATTTCCTGTTTGTGGTTTTCTGAGTGAAAAGAGTCTGAAAATAGATCAGTGGACAACTCCTAAGATTTATACAAATTATGTCATTAAATTATTTAAGGTTTTTTATAGCATCGCATATCTTTCCAGCTAACAGGAGATATGTTGCTCCATCTTTATTTAGGGTCATTTAGTGGGATAAAAATCTTTGTAGTTCAGCATTTAGTCTTTATCCAGATACAAGGATGAAAAACGCCTCAAATTTATCAGTACTTGCCTTTTGAAAAATTTTTGAGGATTGTTTTGGTTGGTTAATAGTATTTTAAATAGTATTTTGTTTTTAAAAGGTGTTGAGAGTGCTGTGCATGACAGAAAGTTGAGGTAAGATGTTTCGGGGTTGCTTTTTTTTGACTGCATCCATATGCCAGCATTTATACGCCCATTTCTTCCACTAAGCCAATTTAGGCAACAGTTGTGCGATATCTGGCTTGGCAGGATCCCCGAGCTTCAGGGGAAAGTCATTACATGGAGGTTATTAAACAGGTGTCAGTTTAGTTTCCATTTAAAAAAAGTAAAAGCTGTGTCTAAACTTTTCCAAGCTATGGCACTAATCTTTGTACCGCAGCACAGGAAGAGGGAACTTCTTTTATAAAAGTCTGGCTCTGAAATGTGATTCCAGGATTAATCGGAACCAGATCTTGATAAAACTTCTGCTTCTCTTTAGGAAAGCTCATGTTTTACCCTCCCTGTACCCAGTTAATGCTCTCCTACCACTTGGTCAGCTAATATTTGCAGCAGCCTGAGGCCAAGCAGTTGTATGTTTGAACAGCCTTCGCTGGACGCGCACAAGCTTGAACAAACAGCACTTCTCAAACCAGACAGGACTCGCTACTTGTAGATTATCCCGGAGGGTCTGGTGGGATCGGGGGGGGGAGGAGTATGCAGCTGTTGGGACCAGCTGGACCATGAAAAGTGAAAGGGGGCAGTGGTCAGTATGGCCTGTCTGTGAAAGACACAGGTGTGTGTGTGTAGCAGGACATGAGCAAAGGTAGTAAATGAAGACGGTTTGACTGGGGGGGGGTTGTTGGGGAAAAGTGTCAAACAGTCAGTGAAGCACATGTGGAGCGGGTTGCCTTGACCTCTGTATCAACCTCCAATAAATATCTCCTTCTAGTTCAACCCTGAGGAAACTTTTTCTGACAGATTCCAGTTTTCTTTAAGGCCTTTGCTTTCATTTTACAATTTAGACCCATTCCAACAACGTAGGTTGAAAATTTGTCAGAAAATTAGGAAGTTTTATGCCTTTAAATGAATCTTTGAAGGCTTGTTTGTTTTCCAATCACTGATCAGAGCCCATCAAAGGAAACTCTGTCTGATTTATTAGTGCATCTATTTCCTTGTTCTTGCAAACAAAACACCACAAGGTCTCTCTTCCTGATTCCCATCTCTTGTTTTCTATCAAACTATGTGTTGGGAGTTTGATCAGCCTTCGTTGGTCGTCACGGTTTTACCCCTGCTGGTGCCAGAAAGGCTGCGGCTGTCTCCGGTCCAAAAACGTTTGCCTGACCTCACTTTCCCTTAAATTCTGCTCTCAGCTCTGCCCAGATCTGGTGAGGAGAAAGAGGCATCCGATGCCTTTTATGGTAAAAGCTTTTACCAAGAGCAGTCGACCTTGCATGTGTTTGGAAGCCCAGATAAGTGCCGCTGGTATAGAGGACTTTTTTTTCCACCTTAAACTTATAACTTCAACGTTTCATCTCCCTGAAACTGTGGAAAGAGAAGAGGGAAGGAAATGTCTTTGACAAACATTGTTTTTTTTGTTTTCTTTTAAGGATCTTTTGTGCGTGGTGCCATCTGCTTCTTAAAGTTCCTTCCTTGGTGAAAATGCTTTTACATGATAAAACATGTAGCTCCCAGCAGAAACCCCCGTGGATCTGTTTGCGCCCTTGTAAGAAGGTTGAACTTTTATGATTGTTTGATCAGATGGATGAGATGAAATGAAAGGCGTTTTAAAGACTGCATTAGGGCAGATAAAAGGAAATGTGCTGAAGCTTTTGATCCTGAAAAACCAGATGTTAGAAAAAAGGGATGTCACCCACACAGTGGCCTAACCTGAATCCTTGTTGCTCAAGGTTAGATGTTAGCTAAATGAATTCCAGGGAATGATAAATAATCAGCCATCAGCGTTACCTCCAGCGTCCTTGGATTTCAAATGACTGCCGCGTGATTGGATGAGTGGAAAACCTTTAAAGACGATAAACAAGAACCTGCGGTTGTGCAAGTTGGAGTCCCTCAGTCATTAAGGGTTTCGCAGGAATTCGGATGGCAGTTTGCTGTGCGCGGCTGACGACTTTGTAATAAGACGACTGCAAACACATTTTGAACGCTTACAAAGAAGACTGCAGGCTTTCTGTGCAGCTACATGCTGACATGCCCTTCACTGGCTAGAAGCAAGACAGTGCTTCCTGGGAAGGGAATCAAACGGCAGAAGGTTTCCCGGATGCCAGAAAGCCTCGTGCTTTTTCGCTTCTGTCGTGTTTTTAAAGTGTTTATTCGTTCCCATGGTTATCAGCTGAATTTATGCCCATTTACCTCCCCCTCTTTCTCTCCTTTCACCTTCTCATTTCCATTTCTTCCCTCTACAGTGGTTTTATTCACTGAGTGGATGCATGTGTGATCTTTTGTAAACCCTGCAGGAAAGAAAGGCAACTGAGGTCAATAACTTATTGCTGCTTTCAGATATAGGATGTAAAGACTGGACTTGGTGACTGCAGAAAAGTTATGAGGGTCAACAGATGCAGTATGCACTCGGCAAACCATGTTATCCTCATAAGAACCCAAACAACGGTGGACTTGAGTCAACCAGGAGCAGCATGGAAACACGGGGAGTCGTTAATCAGGCAGGAAATGTTTAAAGAGTGTTCCCATCAGGCAGGAGCTCAACCTTTAGTGCTATGCAGAGAGACGATTGGCCATCAGTTTATATTATGTGTTGAGGTTTTTGGCCTTTGACCTCGCAGCGACCCGCTGCTCCTGATGGAGACGCAGCACAGGAGCCTGAGGGAGTAGAGGTTAGAGCCCTGGATGTAAAGGAAGGGTGTGATATAACAGCTTAGTGCTAAAAGTAGCAGTGGAAGCAGAACGCTCCATGGACAGGCGTCTGAGTGGAAGCTATATGACCTAATGTAAGGTCAGAGGCAGTAAAGTCACAGAGGAGTCTTTGTGTGGTCTGTGCAGAAGTCACTGTTAAAGTCTGGATTGTGTAGTGTGTTTTTCTTGCTTGAGATCGTTTATGGATTAGTGCTTTAACCAGCTGTCTAAGTTTAAACCCACAGATCTATAATCTCTCTGCTTGGAGCTTCTTTAACTTGGTAACTTAAAGAATGTCCTAAATTATTGTTTTTTTTTAAATGTGCACCAATTTATCAGCCAGCCGATCAAGCCTCTTTTTTTTATTTATGTATTTTTTTTTTATTTTGAGAGATCGGTGATCGGCTGATGCTTCGATGTGAAACCAATCTTTTCCACCTTTCTGATATATTTCTGTCAATGCATTAAGCTTTAATTTATATTACAGAGCAGCTATGTTTGAGCTTTTTAGCGTTTCACTGGAAATGATAAATGTTTTCCCCTCTCAATCTTACAACCACTGACAGTGTCGTTATAAAAATAAATCTGCGTCTTTCAAAATTGGAATCGGCATGTCCGACTTTTTAAAGTGCGATATTCGTCCAGAAACCTTTAATCGGTGCGACCCCCTGTAATTTATTTCTTTTTTTATGCTCAGCTCTCTTTTCCTCTGTGTCGCAGGAAGTCCAAGACGAAGCCAAATGGAAAGAAGCCACCAGCAGAAGAGAAGAAGCAGTACGTGGAGCCAGAGTTCACAAAAACCCGAGTGGTGGATTTCGACCTGAAGGAGTTGGTGGTGCTGCCCAGAGAGATCGACCTCAACGAATGGCTAGCGAGCAACAGTGAGTGACGATGACATGAAGCAGGAGCGTGTGGAGCTCAGCAGCTGATAGCTGTTGGACATCTTATTGGACATGTTATAAAGCAGAGATGCGCCGATCAAACCAAATTATTCTCAGACCTGCTGGTTTATCTTTCATTAATTCTTAGAGGACATAATTAATATAAAGAAAAATGGTTCCGTTCTTTTTCATAGAGAAATGTTCAGGATGTTGGACGATAAAGTGAAATAAATCTGTTAAATAATCTAATGATCATGTTTCCTCCAAATTAGATGGTTTCAAATAAGTCCTCTCATGACTTTATACTCATAATAAGGAGGTTTAACATAGATGTAATAAATGAGAGGGCATGTTTTACATTTTTTTTTGTTTTTTTTCATCGTTTACTTTTATCTGTTTGAGGAAACAAATGTTTCTTTGGTTGATTTCCACCAAAGTCGTGAACTTTAAGTAAACATCTGAGAAAACTCCAGGTTTTTCTTTTAATCCTGAGCAGCTTCAGCTTTGACCGGTTTCCCTCTCTGGCGACGCAATACGTGATGTCATTGGTTGCTGATAACGGATAAGATTGGTCCAACCTGGGTCGTCCTCTGCAGCAGATGTCATGGGATGGTTACCATGTTGTGATCCATGTTTCTTATCTGTTTTCACAGCAACAACCTTCTTCAATCTTATCAACCTGCAGTACAGCACCATTTCAGAGTTCTGCACTGGGGAAACCTGTCAGGCCATGACGGCTTGTAGCACGTAAGTTAATCTGTTACACGTTGGTGTATTTATAGCTCAGCAGCAAAGAAATGCTGCTTCATTTATCTGAAATGTTGTTTCTTCAAATGCCCTAGAAAAACCGTGTTTTTTATTAAAAGTCTAGATGATTTGAAGAGGGAATAGTTCACCTTACGTTGTTAATGTTGATGGTTAGATCAACACATATACAGTAACTGTAGCCTAGACATAAATCCAATAGAAAACAAGGAGTGTGAGCTGAAGAAATTAAGAGGAGTCAAGCAGAGGTTCTAGAGGAACTTTGAGGTCTGTTTCTGTCAGCAGCCCTGAATCTAACAAGCAGGTCATTATCTGCAACCTGCTGAACTGAACTGCAGGCTGAGGAGGTAAATAACCCATCTGATTCAGGGAGGCGTCTAAAAGGTGCAAAGATGAACCAACCATAGAGGTCTGCAGTCTTTGCTTTAAGGGTAAAGATAGGAGGGAACAGTTATAAGCATTTTATTTTATACCATGCTATTTATACTTATTTCACTGACTAAATATAATTTAAATGTAAGGAGTTTTTTTCTGCTGATATAGATGATGAATCTATACACACCGGTTCCATGGTCACCTCTGTGTATTTGTGGTTTTTCTTGGTTGCTTGTATTTGGCTAATCTGTGACAGATCCATGTACAAGCTCTTGTAATCAGGGAAACATGGAGGTCATTGCGTTAATCGCCCACCTGGACTATTTCCTGCAAAATTCAGGAAATGACTTATTCTTCATTGCCATCTACAGTCAGCTGGTATTAAATTCACTTCCCAAATGCTGTAATCAGTTATTGGCTCTAGATGAGATCTTTTCTGGGTCACATGATCGAGCTAAAGAGGTTTTATAGCAGCTGTTTTCTCTAAAGGTTATCAGCTACTGTGAGTCAAAACCTGTTAGCTTATTTATGGCATGAAGGGAGGTGACTAACTGTAAGTATTTACCTGACTAGTTTGCCCTGTCAGGGTGTGGCTCTGCTGTGCTTTATTAGCCCCTAAACAGTGGCAGCTGTGTGGGCTAAGCTGCGGTAAAACCTGATCAGCCAGACCTGGAGAAGGTCTGCAAACAGCTCCTTCTGACGCATCGCCTGCACGTGAATATCTCCGGTTTACCGATCTGTAAAAACTCACCCATGTCGTCACATTGAGGAGAAGAAGCTAGAAAACATCTCACCTTTTGACAACATGGTAGCTTTTCTGTGAGCAAGGAGCTGCCCTCTCAGTCAACAGTGGAAAAATCCACTGATGCACCTGAAGCTGCTCTGACTGGCCTCCACCCTGAGTGGAACAGAAGAAAGCAGCGTGCTGTGAGAGCAGGGGATGGCTGCAGAGTCTGGTGTTATTTATCCATCCTGATCTCTGAGCTGTGAGGGGAAAAAAACAAGTTAATCAAGAAGAAATGAATGATATTTGTAGTGATTTCATTATCCGTTGGGCTCCTCCTGCCTTATATTTCTAACTGTACCCTTCTCTGTTGCCTGCTAAGCGACGCCCCACCCGCTTCTGTGGTAAAACTCTGGCTGAGCCGTGGTCTCAGCAGCGTCGGTGCCCCTGCCCACGGGCAGAACTCTGCACTATTTTTGGAAGGAAATGTTTCCATGATCTTTGAGGGAACGGAACCATTTAGCAGCTCGTTTAGGCCCATTTTAGACGGATGGCTGGGTAAAGTACTCTGTGTACACCGTTGGCTCACTGAGCTGGTTCCATTTTGGACCCTGCAAACAGTGATAAAACCTTTTTTTTTTTTTAAATCAGGTTGAGTTATGAAACTTAACTGACAAAGAACGATCAGATCGACACTAATTGGACTTTACGACGTGTGAGTGAAGCATATTCTAAAAACATTCTCATATTTTCCACATATTGTCCATAAAATCCACCAGATTTTACATGGATCTTTGACTCAAATAAAGCCGCCATGAAATAGGAACTCATTTTTATTTTGCATTGTATTAATGAGTTTATCAAAGCAGGGTTGATCGTTTCGCCCTCTTACAGCATTAGAGCTGCACCTGTACACACACTTTATCACCCAGCTGACCAACTCCTTCCAGCTCTCTGAAGTCATCCTTTGTTTTATTGGTCTGAGTCATGGTGATGCTCACTAAACTGTCTCAGGTGACTTCTGACTGATCTCATGGCTGCAAGTGATGTTTTGCTTTTGTTCTTTTTTCTGTTCTACTTTCTGTTGTTGATATGTTGGGCAGTCGGTACGGAAATGTTCAAGCAGCAGCGGGTCCGGCCCAAAGCTGATCCATCCAGAACTGGGAACTTTAGCAATGTTTTCATCAGTGTACGGTTGTATTCAGAACCCTTTGGGTTTGTTTTTTTTTTTTTCCCTGAATGACGACAGAGGAGATGATTGTTTCAAAGGTTAATTATGTCTCAACTGTGGCTGATGGTGTCCATCTTCCTGTTACTCCAGGAAGTGCAGTTGCTTTTGTTCCCCCCCGCCCCCCCGGTCTATTTAAAGTAAAAACTATCAGATAAGAGCTGGTTTACATAACCGTGTCTGTTTATCTCCAGAATATACTACTGGTATGACGAGAGGGGGAAGAAGACGAAGTGCACTGCTCCACAGTACGTCGACTTTGTAATGAGTCTTTGTCAGAAACTGGTCACAGATGAGGAAATCTTCCCTACAAAATACGGTGAGTGGAACCCCCCCCAATACAGACTGCCCAACTTATGCTTTACTGCCCCCTACAGGTGGAGAAATGTCACAGGTTTCCACAGAGAAGGTTAACTGGAAAATCAGTTTAGATTCTTTAAAGATAAAACAGTGTGGACATTTCATGGCACATTTCCAGGATTTATTAGATATTGATGATTCAAAGTGGAATCCAGCTGAATCCATCCTCCTGTAGGTTTATCCATCCACCCATTCCTACACCCATCTCCTGCATTCATTCAAAACAGCAAAACAACCTAGACTAGTTTTTCTAGCAGGTCTTTTAGCTAAAAGTTGTAATAAAGCTAAACCTGCAGCTTAGTGAAGTTGTGTCACAGGGTGTGTGCGGTAAAATGCAATGAATGAATGACTGTGACCCAGTGGACTTAACCCTTAACCTCCTCTCCTCCCTCGTGATGCTTGTTCATAAACCAGTCTCTCTTGTCTGCTTCCGTTTTCCCCTTTCAGGCAAAGAGTTTCCCAACTCGTTCGAGTCGTTGGTAAAGAAGATCTGCCGGTACCTTTTCCACGTGCTGGCTCACCTCTACTGGGCGCACTTTAAGGAGACCGTGGCTCTGGACCTGCACGGCCACTTGAACACTCTGTATGCACATTTCATCGTTTTCGTCAGGGAGTTCAACCTGATCGACCCTAAGGAGACCTGTATCATGGACGACTTGTCCGAAATCCTCTGCAGCCCCGTACCCGCCCCGGCCCCCTCCTCCTCAGCCCCGGCCCCCTCCCCGTCTTCACAAAACCACGTGACGGAGAGATGAGCAGGGGTCGAGACGGCGGCCCTGGGGGGGGAGGTGATGGAAGAAGAAAAGAGAGGTAGAGGAGGAGGAAGAGTAACCACCCACAGCCCAGCCCCCTTCCTCGGTGCAAGCAGGACTGCTGAAGCCTTCCACTACCCTTAGATTTGGCTACAACACCAACAAACCAGCTGGAAGAAAAATGCCGGGGATGGTTTTAAGCACGGAGGGGGAGGGAGGGAGGGGTTTAATGTTGGAGGGAGGGGTTTGTCACGCCAGCAGGAATTGGCGTGAGCGTTCCTCCCAGGGACAAATCCCTCCCATCTTCTCTGCGATCTAAACTAGGAACAAAAATCTGTGTATATTTTCTTTTTATTTTATTTTGTTTTTTTTTTTTTTTTTTTTTTGGTTTTTATTTTTCGTTTTTTTCTTTTTTTGTTTTATGTTTTTCGGCG
>JAUZNJ010042371.1:0-20951 GCA_034780135.1 Jordanella pulchra | reverse complement strand
AAAGTTTTACCGAGTTTAATTCTGTTGTTGGAGCAGGGTGCTGTTTGGATCCTCCTCCATCTGTCTGCCTAGTATACAGGAAAGGATGGAGGGGGGGGGGGGGGGCTGCTTTGCTTCGACCTGCTATGTGTACAGTGTTGTGTGGATAAGAGGCGCTCCTGCTCACCTGTAAGCTCTTCTGCCCCCTGGTCCAAGGAGGCAGCCATTTTACCCCCCGATTGGGGCAAAGCTAGCCAGTCACTGGTTTGGGTTCTTTATCTGGAGGGGGGGGGGTGCTTTCTACTCAGGATCTGAGGGAATTAGTCACTGCTGCCAGAGAGGAGCCCCTTCTTCATTTTGTCCTTTTTTTCACTAGACATTCTCTTATGACAAACGTTTATCCCCCCTCCCACCAAGACATCTGGATGAATCCCTGACAGACATGTCCCAGATCCTACCTGTAGAGGGCAGCAAACATGAAGAGGAAGCCACAGATTGGGGGGAAAATATAAAGATTGTACACTAGATGTTAAATCTTTATCAGAGGGAGAATCCTTGGAGGCAGACTGGTTGCCCATTTAGGGCGTTTCCCAGCTGCTGGTGACGAGCCCGGCAGCACCACCCACTCCAGCAGCACGGGAGGACAAAGACATGAGGTCATGTCTGCAGGCCTAGAGAGGCGAGCATGGAGACGGATAGGAGGGGTGGGAAGGACGGTAAACGCTCACCTATACTTCCAGCTCAGAGCTTAATAAAAAAAAACATAGCTTTTATTTTTTGCCTCTCCCTTTAATTTTTTTGTTTTGTTTTTTTAAAGAGGAAAAAAAAAGCTTATCAGGAGAAAATTAGTTTGGGTTTCGAAAGAAAGCAGAAGTCTGCTGGGATTTTAACTGTGCAAAGAATCACAGGCGGCTTCTGTCAGATATAAGCCTCTATGGAGGAGGATTGGATTTATTCCCCATTTTTATTTATTTTTAAGTTTCTCTCTTTTTTTGCAGGGTTCCTCAGTTCTGGCTCATTTTTATGTATTTTAATTATTAACTAAGTTAAAAGCAATTTAATATTTTAAGCTCTGCGGATTATAATCTAATAAAAGAGAGAAATGCAACCTGCCTCTGTGTCTTATTGTGGGCATACAATTGTTAAAAGTGTTACAATGAAATAAGTTTATGTATTTAAAAGAAGAAAAAAAAGATAGTTTTAAAAGTTCTGCATTAGTTTTGAGTGACGTTTTTACCATCTGTTAAATTTCACCAAACCCTAACTTTCATGTCAGGGTTTTTACACATTCAGGAAATGAAAAGGATTTCGTTTGTCCAGGTATGCATATTTATGAAAGTTTAAGAATATAATTATTTTAAGATTATTCCCTTTGTCACTGTTTGAAAAATGATGCACTTCATTTTTCAGTTCTGACATCCGATCTATGAACGTACAGTTTGTATTCTTAATAAAAATCTGCTTGCTAAAGATTTTCTCACCTGACACTTAATTCAAAACAATTTTCCGAACCCAAATAAAAAATCACCTAAATCACGTCTGTAATTAACTCAGCTGGTTATCTACATGTGGTAAAGACGACTTGCTGAAGTTTGGACTGAGCATCAAGTGGAGGAAAGGTTTGTAATTTACAAGCATTGTGGTTGTTGACCCTGGACAGAGTAAACATGATCCAAACTAAAACTTGTTTAGTGCTGCAGATGATACATGACCTTTAAAGAAAAATAGAAACTTATATTTTTTGATAACTACCCTTTGAAATGGCTTTTTATTAAAGAGCTGCCATTTCTGTTAGTATATAAAACAGGAAATGTTACAAAAAGTTCATTGATTCCAACTTGATGGGGGGGGAGATGAGCAATATAATATTAATATCTTAATATTGTTGGTTATTTTTGTGTTTATTTGTTGTGGATTCTTAAGACTAGCTAAGACCAACATCTGTTGTTATCCATATTTAAAAACAGTAGTTCTTTATCATTTTTAAGCTGTTAAATTAGGTTGCAGACCCAACTCTTAGGATTATGATGAACAATCCAAAAAAGATTAATTCAAGCTGATATCATTGGTTCATGCCTTATAAATTCACACCTGAGTTTTGTGCAAATGTATGCATGAATATAAGCCTTTCTGCTTTAAGAAAAAAAAAAAAAAAATTTCAAATGTAAGTAAAAAAGACAAAAAAACAAAAGTGCAAATTTGGCATAAAAACTTTTATACCCGTGATGTCAATAATTCATTTGACAAATTTGACAAGGCCCTTTGTCTCATTTGAACCCCACACAGTGAGCTACCAACACAATCATGCGAAGATACAATTGTTTTTTTAAATTAGTTGGAGATAAAGCAGCTCTTCGTGGTCCTTCAGCAGATCAAAACTCTCTGAGGCTTATTTATTTTTCCACAAATGTTCAAATGATTCCCCATCGTTACATTCATGGAAACATGTTCCTAATTATAAAGCACATTAGGAGAAATTTGCAAGTTATCGCTGATGAGTTAAAGATTTTGTAAACAGTTGGTAAATAGCGCCATCTGCTGGCACTTTACCAGAACAGAACAACTCACCAAGCAGATTTTCCGTTTACGACTGATAGAAATTGCTTTAAATTTAAGTTGATCTAACCCATTTAACCCGTTAATGGGAATAGAAGTGTCAGCATAAAAAAAACAATGAAATAAAATGACGTTGACTTTTTACTTTTCATGTCCTTTTCCGCTCGACCATATATAACATTCTTTAGTTTTTTTTTTTTTTAATTAAACATCTCTTGAATAATTTAAAATACATGCAATCACTCTTGGATTATAAAACAAACATTTCACTCTGGATACCAGGGCTCTAATTAAATGGATAGTTCAGAATCTTTGTGGTGGGGTTTTGTTAAATGGTTGCAGATAGTTTATATCTTAGCAGCAATAGAACCTGTTTTAAATGTTATTTCATCTTCAGTTTCTATTTTGTACTAAAAACAATGTACTACCGTAAAATATATAGTATAGTACTATATATACATTTATTTATTTTACAGTACACTCTTTTTCCATTGCTAGTGGTTCGGATCACCATTTGGAACAGAGCGCCTTTATGAAATAAAACACTTAAAAAGTGAAATATCTCCCACTACTCTGTTTACATAGGAAGACCACTGATGGTGAATGGCCTCCCACATGTATTCTGCTTGAATAAATCAGCTTCTACTCTTGGATAGGTTGGATGGTATGTTAGATTAGAGTTTTTATAAAGTCTATAAATAATTGTTCAATAAAATGATGAAATATTTAAAAATTAGCTTGTTAAATGTCTCTGGTCAGATTCAATGGTTGCAGTTAAAGGATCTCCTTTTAGATTGTAATCCTTGAATAATAATATTGATTTTGTTGGCTTTTAACCCCCACTAGCTTGGTTTTCATGTTAGGCCAAATCTGCTTCTGATTGGTTGATCTGTGTTTAGGTTTTCTCCCCTTACATCCATCCTATAAAGCTGACTTTACAACATTTAAAACTTAATATTCCCCATCTCTTTGGCTTTAATCTTAAAATAAATTACACCATTGTCAAAGGTTTGTTAGGACCAGCAGTTAGCTTTCACGCATTCAATGAGATATGTAAAGACCCTTTACTCAACCAGTCAGACATGACTTGTAAAACTACGTTCATTTGTTTTTTTGTTCTTTTGAGACTTTGATAGTTTATCCTTCAAGGTTTGGATGTGCAGTAATGGACCATTATTGTCTTTGACTGCATTTTTTTTGTTTTGTTTTAATCCTGAATAAATCATTATAATGTCGAATCCACCCAAATCCCCTTGCCTTGGTTTCCTTGTCATAGAGCTGATTTAGTAAATTATAGATATTTTAAGATCATTAATTTAGAAGGATCTAATAGAGAGAGATGCAGCTCAGTCATGCGACACAAAGTGTGTTTGCAAGGCACCTAAACTGGAATGAGAACAGGAGCCTCAATCTGACGGCTCTGGTTAAGTCTTTTAAAAACAACCATGGTTTGAAACTGGAGCTGATTTCAGGTAATCATTGGTTTCATAATCAACACGGATTCGTTGAGATTTTTTTTTTTTTTTTTTTTGCTGAAAGGTTATTAACTAAGTTAAACCTTCTTTTCCCAGAACCCCAACAAAGAAACCGTGAACTATCCCTTTACTAGTCGAAGTCATTTCAGTGCTTTTCTGTTGAACCTGAGTCAATGGCAGGTTTCTGTGTGCCTACACTGTGTGCATGAGTCAAAGAAATCAGATGCAGTTTTTCAATGATCCTGATTGTGAAGCGGCTCTCTTTGCATCACTTGTTCTCCATCCTGGACCTGCGCACCGTTCCAGCCACCCTACGCCTCCTCACGGATGGCCGCGCGGTGGCGCTCTCATTCAACTTAAAACGCGCCACACCGCCGGCCTCCTCCAGCTCCTTGGCGCTGCAACACGGTGTCGGTACCTTCACGGTGTTGCCAAACTTGGAATAGTCCACTGCATACATTCCGTCGTCTTCGGAGACCGTTGGCACGAAGCGCTGCCCCCACAGGATCTCCTCCGACACATAGGAAGTCCTGGCCTGTGTGGTGATGCCGGTGGTCTCCACCACTCCTTCCAGCACCACGATAACCTCCAGGTTCTCGTGCTGTAGGTCGTTAGGTGATAGCTCGTATAGGGGGCTGGACCTGTCGATCACATGAGAGATGATGAGGGGGGATACCAGGAAGACGCCGTTGGTTCCCACCGGGTTATCCATGTGGATGTCGATCTGGTCCAGAGGAACCACTTCCCCCTCCTCCGTAGTGCTCCTCCTAACTACCTGCATCCGCACAGTGGCGCTGATGATCATGCTTTTCCTAAGGTCCCCGATGCGGACCATAAAGCACAGCTTGCTGTTTCGGAGGGAGATGACTGCGTGCTTGCTGAAGATGAGCGTCTCCGCGCGCCTGTGGGCCTGCGCAGTTTTCATGAAGATGCAACCCAGCATGATTGCGTTGATGACTAGTCCGACAATGTTCTGCACTATGAGGATGATGATGGCAGACACGCACTCCTCTGTTATCATTCGACCCCCGAAGCCGATGGTCACCTGGACCTCTATGGAGAAGAGGAAAGCGGAGGAGAAAGAGTGGATGTCCGTTACGCACGGGATAAAATCATCCCCCCTTTGATCCAGGTCTCCGTGCGCAAAAGCCACGAGCCACCAAATCATCCCGAACAGGAGCCAGCTGCACAGGAAGGACATGGTGAAAATAATGAGGGTGTGGAGCCATTTTAAATCCACTAAAGTTGTGAACACATCCTGCAAGAACCGACCCTGTTCTCTGATGTTGGTGTGCGCAACATTGCAAGTGCCGTTCTTTCCCACAAACCGAGCCTTCCTTTGCTTTGCCTTAAACTTCGGGTGCAGAACATCCTCAGCTAACCGTGTCAGCAAATAATCCTCCGGAATGAGTCCCTTCCTGGACAACATCGCACTCCCATGCTATGGACCCACAGCCTCCGGGCTCGGTGTGCAGTATGCCCCTGCCTCTCGGATGGATTCGCCCCCCTTCCTCCAAGTGGTGTTAGCTGACGGGCGCAGGAAGGAGAGCCCGTATGTCATCTGTGTTCTAGATGTTTTCTCGCTCCTCACGTTGCCTCCGGATCAGGCGCTTCAGGACAGGGAAATCCCACGAGAAGACTCTCCCTCCAAGCTCCACAGCTGCCGCCGTCAGTCACCGAACCGACCGACTGACCGGACATCTCTGAGCCACGCCGCCCTGTCTCATTCCGCGCACCTATGCGTCGGTGCGCTCTCGTCCTCGCGCGTAAAGGAGCCTCCTGGGTTAATAAACTTGGACAGAGGGGCGTAATGGCCCCCTGAGCGGCGTTTGGTCACATTTGGATTTAGAGGCAGGCTCATGTGTCGAAGCTGGTTCTGTGATGACCTCGTAGTTCCACTATAGCTCAGTAATGTGAGATGGAGCAAGGAGGAGATGCAGTCCCTCCCCCACCACCCACTTCATTCTATCGGTGTTTTTTTTATTGCCTTTCAAACGCCAATCGCGCTAACAGAATACATTCCTGTTATACAGGAATTACTTGCATTTACTCAACCCAAACAGAACCTAACTTAAAGCCGTATTGTGTCAAATATCTCCTTTTTAGTTTCCTCAAAGGGCCTCTGCTGCTGGCTGAAAGGCAACAACACGCCCACTTACCGTTTTCTGCAAAACGGAGCAACAAAAGCGCAGAAGCAAATACAGATCCAATGACTGAAACGACTACAGCCTATTTTAAAGGCTTTTATAGAATAACGGTTTGTATTAACATAAGCAGTGATTTTCAGTTTTTTTTTCTGAAGAGTTTTTTTACATATCTCAGCCACAGAAGACATTAGATATCAACCAACATTGTTTATCTTTACACAACCTAAACGCACCATACAAAATGCTGCATCACTCTTCCAAAGGTTCCCATATAAATCAACCATGAGAACCTCTGCAGAACAGGCTGGTGTCACATAATACAATTCATTTAATAATCAATGAAAATATGCAAAGAATATTTCTTTTAAATAAAATCACCAGGGGTCAGTTGGTTCTAGAGCAAATTTGTTCATGGAGTCTCCGAAGAATAAACAAGGCAATAGTTCATTGTTTGAAATATTAAGAGAGAGACAGATTCAAAACACCACCTTTAAATCTGAAGACCCCAGATATAGCAGATAAAAAGTTGGTTGGACCGATTTATTGGTCATAAGTTTCTTAATTTTGAGAGATGGGTAATCAGACGATATATAAAACCAATTATAACCACTGATTTTAGTGCTTTCATTTATATTTTAAAGTATCCTCTTGCGAAGATGAAAACAAGTTTTTAATGTCTCATGGGTGTTTTTTTCTAATTAAAATGAGACATTCAGGTAGAGAAACATTCAGGGTTTGCTGTGAATCTACAACTGTTATAAAATATCGGTATCAGACGTTCGAATCAGTATATCAGGGTTTTTAAAGATCGATAACGATAAAACGATAAATGCCACTCAGTTAAAAACTGATCAATACAACCAAAGCTAAAAGTGCAACAACTTCATTTTTTAATCATTGTATCAAACTGTAAAGGTGGGGGAAAAAATGAAATGGACCGAAGGGACCAGTTAGTTACAGTTTCTGCGTCAGTGAATATGATTAGAATTTTATTTGATATTACATATTGAGTATAGGTGCCTCCTGTACACTGGCCCTTGCTGGCCTCTGTGTCGAACCACCCAGGCCTGAGGTGCAGATGGGGGAGCTTATTACATACTAGCTACTGTTCTGAGAACACTAATAGAAACAATCGGTGCAAGATTTTAATAGATTAATAGAATGGAGATACAAAGATAAAACTTTGGGGGACTATTTAAAATACACTTGGGTGGAATTAAGTGAAACTGCAAACAAATCGATGAATGACTCTGTAATATATAATGAAATAATATAAAAATGTAGTCAAACACTCCTATTTTATTTTAGGGTTTCCGACTTTGTTCTGAAGATGATTTTGTTTTTAACTCACAAGTAACTAAAGTTGTTATACTGGAGATTTGATAAAGATCATTTCCTGAAAACATCAAATCGAAACACATTTTGATGATAATTTATGTTTTATTAACAAAGAATCAATCCGTTTATGTACAAATATAATACAGCACGATTAAAAAATAAAAGGAATATATTTATTCCATGGTACAATTGCACTTTGAATGTCTTTCTTTGATGCTTCCAAGGCTTTCCTCTTCTTGTGCCGCTCCCTCTATTTGTCTGCTCGCACAAAGGAGGCGAAGACGCTGTCCTCTCTGTTGAGCAGGGCCTCGGGTCTGTCGTACTCCAGGATGATCCCTCGCTTCATCACAATAACCAGGTCGGCATTGAGGATGGTGTGGACTCGATGCTGCATGGGGGAGAGAGAAAGGAACTCTTTACAGCAATTGGAAAACTCAAACAATATCAGCTAAAGCTTCCCGGAGGTCAAACTGACTCTGTCACTCCTATAAAAGCTACAGGCAGTGATTCGATTATGCATAAGTCAGTGAATTTTAACTGAAAACATAGCTGAACTTAGGTTAATGTTTTTTTTATTATTGTTGCTTCTTTTAACAGAACATTAAACTTTGACAGATCGTTTTGCAAAACCTTTATAAAGACCAAAAAAAAAAAAAAAAAAAAAATCAGGGAAGCTCCTTTCATTTATTTTGACCCACTTTTTTCTCTTTCCATCATAATCTGCAGGAGAATATCTGCAGCCGTTTATGAGAAGCACATTAGCAGAGCAGAATGAAGGTCAGCACTCTCAGGGGGAAATGTTATGTGCTGCTGCATCGGTTGGAGGAAGAGGAGGATGTACTCACTGCTATGATCACTACTGTCCGGTCAGCAAAAGAAGTCATCACCACTTTCTGCAGGATGCTCTCCTGTGGAACGCAGAGGAAGAGGATGATGGTTTAAAAAATGCCCACTTTACACTTTACTTTAAAACATGTTTAAAATCTAACTTCATGCTTCCAATTATTTATTTTTGCATGTTCATTCATGTTTATTAAAAGCTGAATTTTGTTTCCTCCAGGGCCTCACTGCTGTGTTATTATGAACTCAAACCATAGCTGCTTGTGGGGGAACATTCAGACAGAGAATATCGGAACGAACAGAATCGTCCCCCAGGCTCTTATATGCACTTAGTGAATCCTTCTTTCATTTCACTTTCTCTTAGCTTCATGCATATCCTCTCTGGCAGCTCGCTTTGCCTCTTACGCTCCTCCTCTCTCTTAAAAGCACCAGTTTCTCTCTTTCTTTTTCTCCACAGTAGCTCCTATTTATATACTACAGTATTTGTCAAACAGGTACAGCCAGTGGAGGATTGTGTCTTCTGTCAGTATCCTGCTGCCAGTCATACTTCTGACTGCTTCTTTTCACATTAGCCTGGAAGTGACTGTTTAGAAACTAAAGACATGTTGTTCCTAAGTTAACTGTAAAAAGAAGTTTAAAGTTAAAATAGCCTAAAGCACAGTGACAGACAGCTGTATCACTGTACTTAAGTTAAACCTTTTTAAGGAAAACATGGACTACTGCATATCTTCCTATCATTCATTGAGTGTGCCTGTGACCCAGTTTTGGAAGCTCAAACCAAAATATTTCACCCAAATTTGAAGATTCATGTAATCTTATTACTGTACATAAATTCTCATTTACTTTTTTATTAAATAAACCTTACATAAAGATGATTTTCATTAGTTTAATATCGCTTATTTATTTAGAATATATAACTGTCCGGTTTGTATGTTCATAATGAATAAAATATACTAAGTCAAAATTAATACTAATTAGTGTATTTATTTCAAATAATAATAATAAATCAGGTTAATTTTAAACAATTTACTGTATGTATTTGAAATAAATACACTGTCCGTTTTGATGTAAAACTGCAACAAGTAACTCTAGTTAATCGTAGCTTCTTCCAGTTGATGATGGATCTGATGACTTGTTGTTTCTGGACATCTTGAAAACTTTCCTTCATCCTGAGGGTGGCTGTCTGCGGCGTTGGGTTAAAAACTTACAGCCAACTGGCTGTTCAAGCAACAGAGATAAAGCAGCTTTAGCTTATAGAATGGACTTTCTAAAGAAAAGGACACAATATTGAAGATATATTGGTCAGGCTTAAAAGCACGAATTAGTGCAAGTTCACCAGTCTGTTAAAAAAAAACAATTATGGCTGTTAAAAGCCTGCGCTAAGAAGACACTTGCTAAATTTAATTTAATTAAATATAAGTGTTGGCCTACGTACATATTTTAGCCTGTGTGTTTAATTTTGACCCTGAATTAGATTAGAGAAAATTCCCATGAGATTCAGATTTCCGCTTTCTTTTCTGTTTGCAAAGTTTCTGCAGCTGGATGTTATATTACCACCACTGAATAGAGGGACTCAAAGCATTTATGTAAACCCCAATAGAACTAGTTTTATGATGAGTCGGTGTAAACATTTGACCAAATAGATGGTTCTAAGTGATTAGTTATAGAGGTGTATACTTCACTTTAAGATCAGCTGTGATTAACATTCTAATCTGTCTTTTCTGCATCCTGCTTCTTTGAATTTGGTGTCACTTCATAAACATCTTCATTTGTCTTGTTCTTTGTGGCTTGAATGGCAGCTAAAATGCACCAGGGAAACTTTGTGAGCTCTCATTTCCTTCACTCTCCTATCTCTGCTTTTCTCATTTCCTGCGCATCCCTCCCGTAACGCCTCGTCTCATTTTCGTTGCCTCGAGGTGTTTCGCTAGTTAGTCGCGTACTGACCGTCGCCATGTCGATGGAGGCTGTGGCCTCATCCATGATGAGGATGCTGCTCTTCCTCACGAAGGCTCTGGCCAGGCAGAAAAGTTGTCTCTGACCTTGACTGAAGTTCTCGCCACCTTCTGTCACCATGGCGTCTGAAAAAAACAATCACAAACGTCACCTGCTGCAAACTATGTCGATCGCTGAGGCATTGCTGCAATTTGCGTAGTTGTGAAATCTCACACTGTGTAATTTAGACGAACTCACTGTTTCATTTAAGTAAATTGATAAAAAAAAAACAACTTTCTGACAATCTTAAAGTACCGAACAGATGGATCTATGTTCTCCCATTTTACTATGAGGGATTCCATAACAGAGCATCATTTTCCTGATGAACTGCTGTTAATAAACTAGCTTTAAGCTCCGGTTTGGGTTCCGCTTCATAAAACAAAGGATAAAAACTTTAAAAAGGACTTCTTGCCCACTGTTATGTGTCGGGGGTCCTTTAATAAGTTTCCCTCTCAGTGTTTCAGAAATAACAGATACTCCATTTCCTGCGTAGTCGACTCTAGAATTAGAACATTAGACCCTCTGAGTACTTATGTCCAAATAACTCGGGGATGATCAGATACTTTGAAGGAAAACTGGTCAAATTCTCTGTTTGTATTTCAAAGCTATGTCAAGTTTTAGGCTAATAATAACTATTTAAACACAGAATTTTATAAAAACAAAAACAAACAACAAACAAAATATGTTATTCAGAGGAGGTGTTGTACTCAACACTAACACTACCAGCATACTTTTACTCCAGTAAAAGTTAGAGGTAGCCTTCTAAGAAATTAATTAAGATAAAAAATAAATAAATAAATTGATAAAACCTCAGCATTACATCCAATTTACCAATGAAAATTATGTTATAAGACAGATCAAAATCTAAAGTTATGTGCAAATTCATGCATTTTAAAGCTGGTAATAAAATCAATAAAACAGACAAAGAATGTTAGCGTTACAAACTGATAAGTAATCGAGGGCGCAAGAAACATTTTCCCAAACTTATTTCCTTTTCAACATTAAACTTATGAAACCAATTCAAGCTTATTAGTTATTCTGGGATGCTAACCACAGTGGATGGAGAAGCCAAACATTTCACTCAGTAAGAACAGAAAAATTTTGGAAAGATATCACTCCAGTAAAAGTAAAAATGTGGTGCAATAAAACTACTTTTAAAGGCAAATTTCTGTCACTTAAGTGAATGTAAATGTTGCTCCTTTTTCAAAAAGCTTCATACATCCAAAACATAAATAACTTGAAATAATCAACAGTATTTTTCTGCACAGCTTAAAAAGAACAGTCATGTTTGGAGAAATTGATTTATTTATTTCGATTTTTTTTATTTGATTTTTCTTCTTTAAAAAAATATGAATGAACCATAAGTGCAAGAAAGATCATCTAATCTGTTTGCAGACGAGTTTCATCAGCCTGCAGCTTGTTTCTGTCTAAACTGTCAGTCAAATCGGAGCAGATTCCAGTCAGTCCAATAACCATCTGTTCCCATTAGTGCAGTGACAGCTTTGCATCCCTAACAACGGCTTTTCTGAAACTTTAAACTTGTTCAATAATTGAAGTGAAATTCTTAAGCCGATCCTCTTTCTGTATTAGAAGCTGTAACATGATAAATATTGCCCTGAGAGGTGTAATATTTATGAGATCTCCTGACATGAAAGCCTTTTTTTCAACTTTACAAAACAATAAAACCAAAAGCTTTATGTGAAAAGATCCAGGTTAAATTCATTTATACCTAAGTTTTTGAAAAAAAGGACGTTTGAAACCATTTTTAATGTGTGATCGATTTCTCCAGCTCTGTATTCATCCACAATGTTCCTAAATTATCCATACAGTGAAAACTGGTTGTGTATATACTCTGCACAGTTATTTTTCTTAAATAATAGGAAAACTTAATTAACATTAAATTCCATATTCATATTTAAATATCTATTTAAGCATCTGGCTTTAATTTAGAGTTTAGTGTATTGCACACTATAAAAGTAAGCAGGTTTCTGACTCCTAAGGAGGAAAAACATCTGATGAGCGCATTAATCCGTAATTTAACATCGGCAGCAAATGGCTCCTCTATTTTCTTACTAAAACTTGTAGAAGACAAAAGAACAAAGCGGCAAAATTGTCTAAAAGGCTGACTATGAAATAAAACACTTCAGTAAGAATCTCCCTGTAAACCTTGATGTTTCTACAGCAGCTAATTAGCTTTAAGATACAGAGGCTTGCTTTGGTATTTATGTCTATTGAAGGTTTTGCCTCATTCTGCTTCATTCGAACTTCAAATTTCTTTGTGTTTTATTAGAGTGTTATATGATAGACTAACACAAAGCAGCCCATAGATGTCAGGATGATGGAACTTCACACTTTGTTGTGATTTTCTTGTTACATCAAAGAGGAAGTCTGAAAAGTTCTATTCCGACTCCATTTAATAATTCGTAGAGCCACCGTTTGTGGGGATTAAAGTCTCATTGGGTCATTTCTCTACCAGCTTTGCACATTTAGACAAACATGTCTTATTCCTCTTTGCATGAGCCTGATCAGGATGCAGGAGGAAAATCATTTTAAGCCTTGCCACATTTCCTTTGTCTGATTTAGATCTGGACTTATAAACATACTTAGTTAGTTAGTCTCAGACTGTATATCTAAGGCAATCATCCAATATAAATAAAACACAACTAGATTAGGCTAATTAGAAACGTTTTGAAGGTACATCGATTCAATATTAGTTTATCATATTATTTATATTATTATTATTATTTTTTTTAAGTGTTTAGCCTGAGAGAAAAAAAAATGTGAGTCTTTACGTGGTTTAAAATGTTCTTAGTTAAAGAAGCATCAGAAGAGCTGCAGACTGAAGGTTTCAGTGGTAAACTGGAAACAGAGTCTGAGCCTGGGATCGAAGGTTAAGAGCAGCAGAGTGTTTGGTTAATACCTGACACAGATAATCACAGGCTTCTTCTGGGTAAAGGTTGTGGGGAATCTGGAAAAGGGATTAACACAGGTGGGTCTAAGTACTTTAATCCCATTCTAAAGTCTGCTGGAAGCCAACTTGAAATGTATAACAAATGTGTGAAATGAGTTTAGATCTGGATTTAAAAAGTCTACCTGCTGCGCTGTGGATGAAACATGAAATTGATGATTTTTAACAGACAGTAAACAGAATAAAAATATATGCAACACTTTTTAAACCTCTACAAACCAAGCAACCTGTTTGTTCTGCTTTAAAATAATCTCTAGTATTTGATTTTTATAACATAAGAGCGTATTATTCATGAGGTATGAATACTTTTGCAAGTCACTGAAACATCAGATGTGACCCTATGTCTGCGGCAGGCGTCAGCTGTCAGATCTCCAGGATTAAGAAGGTGAAGTCAGTTAAAAATTTAACGCCTAAGTGACCTGATACAGCAGTTTGTTCCTTGAACATAGACGCTCAGTGATGGCACTCAGAGCGTGAACTGTGCAATGATTAATTGCTTATATCAAACTGAATGTTTCCTCCTACCCAGACCTCCCGGCAAGGTTTTAACAACAGGTTTCAGCTGGGCGATCTCCAGAGCTTCCCACAACATCTCATCTGTTGCCTTCATCTCTGGGTCCAGGTTGAACCTGCACACATGTATCCACCAACATTTAGAGCTTCTGTTACTTAAAACACATAACAACATCAAAGAAAAACAGCAGGAGCTTTTCTCATTAATCTAAGATGGGAAAAAGTGAACGTTCACCATTTGATTTCAATCAGGCTGTTTAAACATTGATTCAGTACTTTTAATCCAAACTTAAATATCCAAAAATTTCGACCTTTTTTTTTTTTAATCCTCATCGTCTGTGCTCCAACATGAGGAGACTTTTATGGTATGTACCACCGAGGTTTATAAATAGGCAGCTCTTCTGAACATTTCAGAGAAACGGCCTCTTATCTATAAGCAGCTCTACTCATGTTTCAGATAAGTGTGATTAATGGTTGGCACAGCTTTCCCAAATGTTGGTCCTACTGGAAATGTTCTGTGTCCCTCTTCATTAACAAAGAGCGCTATCGGCTCCATCTGATCTGAACCTCCATTAACAAGCCTTCCTGTTGGAGTTCATCGTACCGGATGGTGCCGCTGAACAGGAAGGGGTCCTGTAGGATGATGGACAGCCGAGACCTGAGGGTCTGCAGAGGCAGCTTGGAGATGTCGATGTTGTCGATCACAATCCTCCCTATGAAAGAGGAAAAGAGTCTGTAGTTTTATTGTTTTACTTCTTTGAATGAAAGCCTAAAGCAGTAATGAAATATAGAGAGACAAATTAGTAGACATCCACGTTCAATATGCAAAAATATGCCTTATAATAAATTCATCTTTTTTACTGCAGCAGGATAATTTGTCACTGAAAATATTTAAAAAGTCAAACGGTAACAATTTATTCACAGGAGAAATAATGAAATAAACAAAACTCACCAGTGGCTCAATTATTATCGTCCCACAGAACGACTCTCATTACCTTTCCTAATTAAAAAGTTTGTTTTTTTAATTTCATGCTTCACATTTTAAAAGTTTTTTTTAGTCCTCTAAAGTACATCTGTTTAAGAAACAACTTAAATTTTAAGAAAACTTTATGAATCTATTGTGGGTGATTTCTATACAGCCGCCATATCTGATTACATTCAGACAGGACAGTAATAATAATAATAATAATAATATACATAGGGCAGATATTAAGCACTGTAGTTTGTTTAAATAGTTTCTAAACAGGGGCCAACAGGACAGTTTAAAAACAAAATGCAGCTCCAACTTAAATTAATTGCTTCAGTTGGTAACAAGTAATTTGTTTAAGTTTGCCCAACTGAATTTATTTATCTTGAAAATGTAATCATGGTATAAATTAAGCTGGATCAACTTGATTCAGTTACTTGTTATAAGCTGAAGCAATTGATTTAAACTGGAACTGAGTTTTATTTTTATTTTTTTATTGGCTTTTTATGGCTCCTTTACTGAAGACATGATACTGAAACAAAAATGTAATGATGATATGAGCTGGAACAGATGTAACAACTAATGTCTCCCTTCCTTAGACCCATTTCATGTTTCTCTGTTCAAAAATGAAGGTGATAGCTTAGCTATTTTGCAACTAAATATTTCAGTTGCTTTATTTTCTATGGCAATCGATTCTTTTTTGTACATTTTAGGAAAAAAAAAAATGTTCAAACCAAAAATAAAAATTACAAGTGGAACAACAAAAAACTTCTAATTAAACTGATAAATATTGTGAAAATGAGACTTTATTCTGTTCCCCAGTGGATCTTTGGTTTTTCCTTTCACTTGATATATATATTTTTTAAGTGATAAAATATTGCTCTATTTTTCATTGTTTAATATTTTTCTGTGCGGCTCTTAAAAAATGCCGACTTCAAGTCGGCACGAATTTGAACCGCTAGAACCGCCACTGTGCAAAACACACATTTAAAATAAAAAATTGAATCAAAACCATAACATCAAAGCTATTAAAAAGACAGAAAACCAGATATCTAATCATACATGTCATTAATAACAACTCTTTCGATGTCAGATAAAATAAATCTCCCTCCTAGGAGGATTACGCAGAGAATGCAGAGGATATGTACCACTGCAACTGTGTGTTTAACCATCTGATGGACTTTGTAACTTGAAAGTTTGTCATCTTCAGGTCTGTCAGCAGGAAAATGGTCCAACTTGAGAAAAATCCTGTGGTCAGAGATGAACAAAAGATTCGAACAAAAGAAAACCCAAAGGGCCCAAAGGAAAGAGACGATACATAAAGAAATGCTGAAATATGCATCTGTCAATGTGGATTAACCTTATGAAATATATTATAGAAAAGATTAAGCGCCTTCCTGATAGCAAAAGCGGGCTGTAGACATATAAAGGTTCGGATTTGGTTAAAATATTTCCAACATGATTTCTTTTTCTGCACTGAATAAACTAAAATCAAATGTTCTCTGCACTTGTTTTTTTTTTTAGATGGTGCAGTTATATAATAATCATTCTTTATTATAATGCTTGTTCCACATCTTTAACAGAATTAACAAACAGCTCTATCTGTGATGTAAAGTTAGATTTTACCCTCAAACATGTCCACCATGCGGAAAAAGGCCAAGGAAAAAGAAGATTTGCCGCTGCCAGTTCTTCCACAGATCCCCACCTAAAAAACATGTAAAATCCAGGTAAATGATCCCGATCTGTAAAGCCTCTAAGGTTGGTAACATCCACACGCACTGCTTACCTTCTGACCAGGATGCACATGTGCGTTCACATTTTTGAGCACAGGTTTTAGCGTGGCGTCGTAACGGACGCTCAGATTCTGGATCTTAATTTCTCCTTGTCGAGGCCAACCATCGGGTACCTGAGACACAGCTGAGACCAACAGACAGACAGCACATTCTTCTTAGCAGGAGGGGCTTAAATATAGAGTCTTTTTAAATAAAGGAAAAAAAAAATAAATCAGAATTAAAAATAACTCTATGAATGTAAAACATTAGAGGCTTTGGTATAAACACACTTAAAGAGTAAAGGGGTATAATGGGGGGCTGAAATATGACTGCTCCACTCACTAAGGAGTCCCTCGTAATTCTCCGGTTCAGTTTTGAGCAGGCCATTAATCCTCTTGACGGAACCAAGCTGCACCTCCATGTCTGCCAAGTTCCTCACCATCCAGTTCATGTAGTTAGACACCTGATACAAGAGGACAGCAAGGACAGTTGAAGTCACGTCGTCCCCCCAGCCTGAACAGACAACTACATGACTGGCTGGAGGACAGAAAGGCTGAATCAGACAACAGGACTAAAATGGCAGAGATTTTAACATCAAACATGTTCATTTTTCTTTTTTTTTTACATTATTTTCCAATTTTAAAGTGCATAAAAACACTCATTAAACAATCAAAAAAAAAGAACAAGTAACTCTTTATGGGGCGCACAGTGAAATACAGAACAAGACCGTATTACCTTTGTAGCATTAAAGAAAAAGACGTATATTCAAGGCAAAGATCAAAGTCAATTTAGTTACCAAAGGTAGCCAGTGACCCAGATCAAGAGTTCTTCAAGAAATTTGCAAAAAACAGTTACAGAGAGACAGAAACATGTTTAGTTACAAAATAAATGTATGGAACTTAATTTTATTTTACCTTTGAGCTTAATTTATTCACTTTTTAAATCCACTTTTTCACTTTACAAATTGGCTTTCTAACTGTTTTACTTATTTTATTAAGTTTTTAGCTTAATTTACCATTTTAACCTTAATTTGCAGTAGGCAACTTTTCCCCCCACAGTAGGCAGCATTAGATTATTGGTGGCGTGCTATGAAGCAGACTCAGCTTTTAGACAGAGGTAGAAGTTGCACACTCTGCAGACCACATTTGAACTCAGGATTTTGCTTTGTTTGCTGCAAAGTTGTGTTTATATCCAAGTTACCAAAAGTGGTACATGGAGAATAAAGGGTTAAGGTACTGTTTCTATTAAAAGTTGAGCAAATATAAGATGATGTTATTTCTGATTCAGCCTTGTATTAAGACAAGAGAAAAAAGACTTATTGTTTTGTTTTTGTTTTTTTGTGGTCCATAATACAGCCTTGTTCACTCAACGCAATATTTTGGCAAAAATGAAAAAAGCTCATTTTAAATTAATTAATCAAATTTTAAGTTTTTTAAATTTGATTTATCTAATTACTTAATACATTAAGTAATTAATTAGTGAACTAATTGTCAAAACATACTTTTTTTTTAAACATCCCTTATTTTCTCCTTAAAGGAAGATGCACTGTGTGCCACTGGCTTCTGACAGGTGCAGTGCAACAAAGCTCTTTATAATAATGTATGGTGAAGTCAGTTGTTAAAATTAATTATTTGAATCCAAGTTTCAGGTTTAAGATGTGTTTGCAAATTTGCAAGTCAGTGTTGAAGACAAGGTGCAGAGAACAGAATACAGCAGGGCTGATGAGAAACAAATTGCAGGAACATTTCCAAGATTGAAAATGTAATGACTGAGTATGTGGGTAGATTTAATCCCAAATGGAAAAGAATTGCTGAAGTTCAACAAAAAAGCTGGGAAGCAGCAAATTTCAGGCTCTTGCAATCTCTTCTGCTTTAAAATTAAATGAGACATAAGAGCTTTTTGTTGGAGGTAAAATCAGTGAGAGTTCAGATTTCTGTGTGACTTCAACTTTTTCACACATAATAAACTCCATGTTTATGTTATAAACCAACACAAAGTCATGTATAATTGTCAAAGTTTGACACAAAAGGTACATCAAGCACTTGTAATCAAATCTGTTTTCACTTCAAAATAAAATCTAGTGCGATGTGTCTTGAAGTAGAGTCTACTGTTCTGTGAAGGCCTCAGGTGTTTGTCAGAAAACATTTGTGAACAAACAGCAAGACAAGGACCAAAGAACATTCATGTTTTTAAAGTAAAAGTGACATTTTGAACAACATCAAAAGCTTTAATTATGTGGTTCAATCTATCGTCTGAAAATGGAAGGAGTACCTTCCTGGCCATCCATCTTTTATTTGTTGGTAATCAGAGTACAGGCAGATGAGAACAAATGCAGGCAAAACGTTTCACTTTTTTTTGGTAGATTTTTATAACTGTCTCAGTCATCCAGGTCACGGTCAAGCTTGGAAAGGTTAGTTTAGGAAACAACAGGTGGCTCTGATCCCCCCTGGCCATTATGTTGGAGGGATCAGAGTCACCTTTTGTTTATTTTCTCCCCCTTCCCTAATTCTTTGTCACACCTACAGTATATTTATCCATGTTTTCTCCTGCATCAGTTAGAACTAAAGAAGCCTTTTGGATGAGAGGTGAAACGTCTTCTTGAAAACGTCACGTCCAGTTGCCTAAACTGAACTTTCTAAAATTAAAATAAAGAAAATTAAATCTGGAACTAAAATATGATTTTTTTTTTAATAAAAAATTCAAATAAAAAGTTTTCTTGAATAGTAAGAATGACAAACTATAAAATCTTTTAGTTATGAGCATTGGGCTAAAATAAATGTGGCTTTTCTTGGTACAGATGTGCAGCTGTTGCTGTGTACTTTAAATGATCTTAGTTAAAGAATAAAACATGCTCACCATGAGAGCGTATGTGAGTCCCAGCCCCACCATGCCGGGGGGCAGCTGGTTGTACAGAGAGTTAGTGATTGACGCTACAGCCGCCACCAGAACCACACAGGCTCCAACGTACTCCTGCAGAAAACCGCAGGGAAAAACTCCCTGAGTGATTGAACAGGATGCATTGAAGGTAGAGAGATTCCCTGGAGAACATTGGTGTATTGACAGAGCACATCAAAGTGAAGAACATGTGTTGTTTTCTGCATCCATGCACACAGTTTAATAAACATGTCAAGACTTTGTCAGCAAATATGAAGGAACAGCAGCTGAAGCATTAAACATGACATGAAGGCTGCATTTTATGGAAACAGCCAAATGAGGTGACAGAGGGAGCAGTAACCCATTCACTCTGAGATGGTTGTGAGGCAGTACAGAGACCAGCAGAGAAGCAGAAGTGATCTGAAATTTAAATATCAAAACAGCAGATGGGTTATTACCATTCGGACCTCCAGCCAGCGGTTGGCAGCAGTTAGGAAGAGCGAAGCGATGTTGTTGGCGTCTGTGAACTGCAGCAGCCTCTGTCGGAACCTGGGCTCATACCTGCAGAAAAAAAGATCTCATTTGTTTCACAAGTTCCCCTGGTGGCAGCTTTTGTCTGCCTGACTGACTGAGAGTCAGAATTAGAGTAGGAAAGTCATCCTTCAGCACGATGATTAGTCAAATAAACAGTTATAGGTTTTTCCAAGGCTGTTTTTAACCATATGAAAGATTCGATTCATATCAAGAAGATAAAGTTAACTAAAGAAAATGCTTGGCAAATATTCAATACCTGAGGCAGAAGGAAAAGAAGATAAGTCACACTCTTCTGCTGTGGCAGCAATTCCCAGTATTTACTATGTTGAGGTAAATTTACATCACTGCAGACTGAGTCTGAGTGTAACATAATATTACGTGATGTTAGTACTGCATCTTTTCTGCAACATTAGGGATATTTTGTTGCATCTGTTCCTGCAGGATATAGACAAAAAGAAAAACCTTTGTCTGGTTGTAATGTGGGCAGTTATTACCTGTGGAAACATCCAGAAAATTAGTCTAACCTTATCCTGCAGCTATTTCAAGCATTTAGCATGTCGAGGTGCAGGAACCGTCATCAGTGCAGATGGAGCATATGCATGGTATAGTGTTAGAATCAGTTATTTGTTGTATTATTTGTGAGATGCTTTCATGCATTGGAGCTGATGAGTATATGGTGTCTCAGGCCTCAGGATGTTTTTACATGTATTTAGAAGCAATCTTGGTGCAGCTGAAAACCTCTTTTACATTTGCTTCAGCATCGGACATACAGAGAGGCGATAAAGGAGAATTATTTACATAAACCTGTGTTGCTTAAACATCACTCAACCATTTTTATTGGTTTCAAAAGAAACATCCAAGTACATCATACATTTTTCTTTAGAAAGAACGAAGCCAGAGGGGGCATGTTCAAAGTGTTTGAAATCATTTTATACTCACAAGCTTCTGTTAAGGTTTAAATATATTTTCCCTTTAACAAAAAAAAACCCAAAAAAA